>JBBMOC010000039.1:2135886-2166027 GCA_037975185.1 Centropyge bicolor | reverse complement strand
AAGAAGAAAATGCATGAGAGGAACAAGAAAGCCAAAGGGTATGGAAATCCTCCTCAGGGTAGGCTCCACTTTATAGGGTCCTACAAGTGTAGCTCTCTAACTGGGTCATGTCTGATGTGTTGAGCAGCTCCCTCCTCCCACCGACAGAAAAGCATGACAGTAAGCCACATGTCCAAAAGTCAGCATGTACGCACCTACAGCGGTGCCTTAATTACCCTTTACAATGAGCAGTAAACATGCAAACGCAGGGTCTTCTGGGGAGAGGGCGAAATCAAAGACACCGCAATCTACGCTTTAATATTCATGTTAATAGCATCCAAATATGCAATGAATGTTTTAGTATCCTCCACACAGACACCGCCAGACATCAAAATGCCTCTCTGACAGTAGTGGGGCTCATCATGTGAGCGGCTCCATACTGCAAACACAAAGAGGCTCCTTTCAAAAGACAATGCAACGCTTCAGGGATTGAGGAAAAACTGACTCTCGCTGCCAGTGTACAAAGTACTCCATAGCATGTGTTTTAAAGTGCCGGCCCACTGCATTCAGGCTGTCTTCTGGGACGCAGACCGGGCTAGCTTATTACCCTGTGGGACCGAGTTAAAGCAGCCTTACCTAACTCCCGAAAATCAAACAGCCTCAAAAATAGCAGGTCACTTTTGCTCCTGCTGCAGTGACTGTGTTTGTAAAGTGAAAACCAGTAAGAGTGGAAGAGATTCAATCTCAAACCCTGGTGTGGTTGTTCTAACACCAGAGAATAACTTCATATATTATAACACATATATTCCAAAAGAAAGTATAAAAACTGAAGTAATGGATTTTACCGTTTTTTGAAGTAAATAAGTTTTTTTATTGATAAAATACTATTTCATTCAAGCTTTTTATGGCCGAACTGTTCTGATCCACAACACTTTATAAGATGAGACTCATAATGTTGTGAAACATTTGCTTTCTTGCTTAGAAAATCAATTAGGCTCATCCTGATTGGCTGATTGGATATCGCTGATATGTATCGACGAATGAAGGGATGATCAATGATTGGTTTTTCATCCATCAATATTAAGGCGATTTTGACTTACCAGAACGAGGTTTTAAAAATAATCTCTAGAATCTGTGTCCTGTGAATTTAGAGACAACACGTTATATCTCTTCAATTTAATCTGCATACAAAGCAAAGTGTAACTATGTGTTGTGAATTTTTGGAACATTTCAGTCTTTACTTTTTCCTCAAAAATGTAAAACTATTCATTAGCTGTGACAGGGGCTTTGTAAAAAAATGTCAAAGCTGGAAGTTTTGGACGTTTTTTCTTCTTCTTACTTTTGTATAGTCGATAGATAAAGGTTATGCGATGATGGTCAAGTGGCTCCTCTTTCATCACAAGCTGTTATCGTGACATTTGAGAGCCCTTGAGAAAGAGGAGAATAGCCGAAATGAGAGCACATTATGTAACATGTCAAGTAATCTGTGTGCAATACAATAGGGCCATACAATGGAGAGGCAGAGATCAGGTTGAGCGGGACTGTGTGTGCTTTTGACATTTTGTGTGATATTGAATTGGTATTGTGATCCTAACATAATCATATAATATCTGGTTTGTCCTGTCCGCTCAAGGATGAAAAGCTATTTCTGCCCTGATGATTCCGCAGATTGAAACCAAACAGATGTCAAGAAAGGGCTACCAATTCCATTTCATATGAAGATTTACCATTATCTTGTTTTTTTTTTTATGTGTCCATGCCATCTCTGACGGGGCTGTAAAAAAGGACTGAGGCAAACTGAAGCAGATTCTATTATGTTAAGATAAATGTTAGTGATGAAACCGCAGCATCCTGGTGAAGTACTGTCGTCTTAACAATGCTGTTAGCGAGTCCTTTGAACCCATGGGTAATAAAATAAGATATATAGAATAAACTGTTTCTTAACGCTGGTCGTGTAGAAAAGACACATGACGGTGACATTTGTTTATTTCACTTTGGTGTTCAAAATGTTTGTTACTGTAAAACATGATGAAATATGCAGAAGGCCTCAGGGCTTTTCCCAATGCGCCGTTTGATTTTTGCTTCTTGGTCAAAGCGCCAGCTGAATGTGACTTGGTCCTTGTTTTGACAGGCACATTCATTAAGTCGTCCTCCTGATAAACAGTTTGTGTTTTGCCAGTAAACCCCCGAGGCAAACTGAATCAAAAACATTTAAGGTAAAGAAATGAAACCAGCTGCATGAGTGTGGACCCCGACAAATTAAAACCCAAAGGGTAGAGTACTTCCAGGTGGGCTGAAAATGAAGCAGTTTATATAGGTAATTACAGAGAATACAGAAAACAAAACCCATAATCATCTGAAATAAACCCATTGCTGTTCTTTGTTTACTCCCGTGTCCATTTAGGAAAATGTGAAAGACCATGATGCAATGTAGAGCGAACAATGGAGCAGTCATCCGGCGTGATGTGTTTCTAATAAGATGTGAGCTTTTAAAACAGGAGGGCGCCCTGGTCGAGTTTCTTTTTACTATCCTTCAGATAATCGAGACCGAACACCTCCTGCGAACACATGGCTTCAATCAAGCTGCAGGCATTCATGTCATAAGAGTCAGTGGATGGCATGAATCCACAGATTATCGCTTTGGAGCAAGGGCGAATGAAAATCAATAGTTCCCTGAGTCCTTGCAAAAAATGCCTCTCACCGAGATGTTTGAGAGAGAGAGAGAGAAAAAAATCTGAAGAAAAACAGACGCAATAAGAAGTGGGAGCAATGCTCTTTAAGCACCAGTGGTTTCCTCCAACAGTCAAGGTGGTGGGAGTGAATCTTATTGCCTTAAGCTTGGTTTTCACTGGACTAATAGCACAGCATGTTCAGACGTCATGTTATTCTAAAAACCTGAAAATGAAATTCAGCATGTTTGAGTGTGCGAATTCAAAATATCTGTTTGCCACTAAGCTTCCCAAATTGCCTCCCAAAAAGCTTCCCCAACAGTTTCCGCCACTGCCTCCAGTTTTATGACAAAGAGCATCATTTTGCATGGAACAGAAAAGGACACCATCGGATGCCAAAAACAGATTCAATTTACATGGGATTAGTAAGTATTACCCGGAGACCTCTGACTTCACCAACTTGTGGCTGATAATTTGCACTGGAATTTCACTTAAATTATAACCATGGCAGACTCGCATCGGGATTAAAATCATTGACGATCTGCCTCAATTATACAAATGACTTCCCAACCTCAGGTTATATTAGTTCCGTGCAAATAGAGCTTTATAAAGTTCCATCAGTATTCATGAACACGAACGACTCACTTCAGAAGCTTAAAATGAGAGATAAAACTTAGACAACTCTGTGGGATGAAACTGTGAAACTTCACAGCGAAAATTAACTTTGCGTTCATTACAGCGCTCTCGGTGATGAGACGGAAAAGTTCTGCCTCTGTAGTGTCATGTGTCCACAAAGGCTCCCATTCACTGTCAAAAGAGCTCGTCCACAATACGCCTCCTGATTGAATCAGCGCGGGCGCCCGTGGCTCTGAGAGGAGCTTGTTCCTGCTCACAAATTATGACTGAATTCTCCCAGATCATAGGTCATCGCATGTGCAAACTCCTTTCTCAGGGATGAATCTTTTTTTTTTTTTCCTTGAATGTTGATTACTGTAGCACTGTTATGCCTCACAGTGACTGAATAGGCTGCCAAAGGCTGTTGAGAATGTACCAGTGGACATTTCAGAGCTAGTCAGTCTGATTGATTGAGCCATAAAGAGTTTGTCCGTGGGGCTAACAGGACTCGGATAAAAGATTAGGAGTCTGTTGAGCCTTGATTAATGTTAGAGGATATAACCTCTGGCCAATGGTGCTGAAAGATTTATATAAACAGGGTCTCAGCCGCGAAATATACACACGCTGAATTGGAGCGATTTGAAGTCAGTGAGGACGAAACAATCACGGCGTATCCCCAGGACACGAGCCGAATCAAAACAGAATTGTCACAAGTCCATAATGAGACAAACAAGCGCATTAAGTGACAGATGAAGCAGGACAGCGACACAGGCGACAACACAGACGAGACTAAGAGAGATATCTCAGAGGCAACAATTTCATTTCTGCTGATTTTCTAAATCGGAATGTGATGACGGCGGGAGAAAAAATTCCTCTGCATATTTATACGGGACCTTGTCTGTGTCAAGCCCTGCCCCACCCCCTGGACTTAGGCTGCCTGATTAGTATTCAATGAATTCATTAAGACACAATCGCCTGTGTCTGGGAACATGGGAACTCTTGATGGAGGAGAGGTTGAGTTCAGCCCACTGGTTAAGTCCCTACAGAAAAGACGGCCCATCCCCCAAACCTGAAGGTCACCGCGTCCTTACTCAGCTACTGATCTGATGATCACAGGCAAACAGCGCTTGGGGGGTTCGGTGTTAAGATCTTTATTTGCACATGCTGTGTTGTTGCCAGCATGCAAAGATGTGTGCCCGAGAAAAAGGTAAATGTGCGTCTGACTTTTGGCTTGATTGTCCCCAAAGGCAATCACCTACAATTCATCACCCGGGAGGGAGCGTTGTTGTGTGCGTGATAATATAGTGTTTCTCCTTGTAAGCTATAAAAAATATAAATGAGATCAGACTTTGTAGCCCGCAGACCATCCATCCCTCAAGAGTTGCGCCCCCACCTCCCCAACTATTAAAATCAATGTTGAGATGAATGAACAGGAAGAACCCAGGGGTGGGGGGGGACACACACCAGGTAGAAAACTCTTCCGGCTGCTCCAGTGGTTCATACGTTAGCGAGGCCGAGCCTTGGTTGCATCCCAGCAAACCAGTGATGAATCATTCCTCAGGGAAGCACTTACACCCTTCAGCCAGTTTAATGAAAAACACCAAAAAAGCTGTCCTGCATGAAAGCTTCACAATAATAAATCACAGGCGAGGAGGAAATATTGCATACAGCCACAGTGCACAGACCCAACAGAGTTTAGCTTCAACTCTCCTCTGGCTGCCGGACTGTCAATCTCATGTGTTTCCTCCATCTGCTCTTATCACTTTCACTCGCAGCTCCCAACACACGAGTCTCTTCGTCATCACCTCCTACCTCTGAAAATGATTTCAAATTATGAGAGAATTATCAAACGGAGGCAACAGCACGTCCCCCGGGTTTAATATCGCTATCTGCGCTTCTCTGCTTGGCTTCAAGTGGTCTCTTGATGGCTGAGGAAAGATCTTTTGCCCGCATCGATTTTAAGGTGCGGTAAAACTAATTACCATTAAAAAACAAAACATATGAGAATAATACGATGAGCTGTTTCTGGCAGTCCACAGCGTCTATACCAGAGAGGAATCTGTGCCATATCCTGGAGCTTCTTTCTGTTTTCCTCCAACACAATGAGGAAGCGAGACTTTGATCATCCACTGTATCTCACTCACCAAGAGAAGAGGAAAACAGAGTCAGGGCATATAAGAGTTGGGCTCTCCACACAAGGGAATGCAGAGCAGAAGAAAATGAGGTGAACAGTCATGAAAAGAAAGGCTGGAAAAAGCTCCAGCAGCTGCAACACACTTGACAGGAAACAAAGCTACTGAAGCAAGTGTCAAACCAAACAAATTGCTAAACCTTTCCTGACACACAGCGCGGTCTCCGGGTTGTCACGACAAGAGTGGAAATTAAGTTGCCAGAGACAGAGAACGCCAAGGATAGATCACCAACATCAAGAATAATGCTGACTTTGACGGCAGCGGGGAGGTGTGTGTGTGCATGAGTGAACTCACGAAGAATCACTTCACATCTGAGAATTAATTCATAAATCCGTTTTTTTTGTGGATCCTTCGTCCAACGCAGGATTGGAATTCCATTTTTTTCCTGCACCATGTTCAGTTTTTGTCACGGAGCCAAAGCTAAAATAGGCTTCCTCTCAGCGGGGACCAGAGTATTGTGTCTCAAAAGATGCTCTTTTCTTTTTGGAGCCTGGGCATGGCAGGCACATCAGCATGAACGTGACAGCACAAGTGAGTCAATAAACACACCCAGGCAGCGCGTTTTCATTTAGGAAAAGGAGGGAGTATACTTCAAAGTTCAGCCGACGGGGTTAAGGGAGAATACAAAAGAATAAAGTGGAATCTGCACCGGCTGAAAATGCACTTTGAGATGGAGAGAAAGTGATACAGCAGCAACAATAGCTGCAATAAATATATCCGTGGTGTGTTCAAGTTTTGGGTCAAAGTGAGGAAAAACCTATTTGGTGTTTCTGAAAAATCTAAATCTAAATGCTAATTAAATTTGTCTGTGTGTGTGTGTGTGTGTGTTAGCTGAGGTATTTGAGCAGTAAGCATTACAGCAAAGTGATACACAGTATATTATTTCTTGCAAATCTCCTCATTTCGTTTTGACAAAATGTCCACAGAAAAGCAGAGAGTAAGCATTAACTATAAATCACGCTACAACACAATGGCACCAGGCCAAGAAGTGAAGAATGCAAAAGGAGATATATGAAACGTATTGCAGTGGAAACAGCCACAAAGAAAAGAGTGTGTTCCCGTGTGTGTGACAAAGATCAGGAGCATGTTGCAAAGGTTTAAGGTACCCATTACTGCTGAGTGTAGCAGCAATGGGATTAGTGGTACCCGGAGGGCACAGATGGTACCGAAATCCTCCGAGTCGTTCTGAAAAGGTCACACAAAATACAGGAGAACCACCCCCACCTACTCATCCACCCATTCACTGCTGCTAACAGATTCCTCGGGCTGGTTTCTGCCCAGGCTTTTAGTCTCTCATCAATCTGAAAGCTCCACAATCATTTTTTTTTTTTTAGAAGTGTGTAACAGAGAGCAGAACTGAAAACGCCTTTAAAATGTCAAACGGCTGCAGACCCGACTCACAGTGTCACTGATGAGATCGTGGCAAAGGCTGAAATCACCAAAAAAGCTTGCGGCGCTTTTGGAGGGAAACAGATTTTTATCACAGCTCTTTTGTTGCGCCGTCTAATGTGATGGGAGGCGGGAAGAAGAAGATGCAGATGCAGAGGGATGATCAAAAGACATTAATGTTCACGGCCGCGCAGAGAACAAATGAATCACCGCGCACCTTGTAATTTAGTCTGAAGGTCATGTTTGACCCTTTCCAATCTCGTCCTCTCATTCATTCGTCTCTGTCATTCTGCATGTACTCGTGTTCGGTCGGCTGTTTTTGCATTGCAACAAGGAGACCTGCATTCCTCTCCTGTCTTGTTTTGCCATACTGCTGTGTCTGTGTATTTCCTGCCACCATACGGCTGCATCCTCCCCGGGCGCTGGCTCCTTCACCAACACCATATGGCAAAGCAAACTAGGCAGGCAGCGCTCCGCGAGACTCACAGCGTCTCCGTTCTCCGTGTTGTCTTTGAAGGATCCGCTGCATAGGGCCTTTTTAGTGTGTACAGAAATACATACCGGCTCATATCAAGTACAACACACCAGAATGTATGCAGACTCTGGATAACAGGTGGTATATTCATCTGCTCCTGGCCCCGGCCTCTCAGGAAAGTTTTCAAACTTGTACATCAGTGCAGCTTATTTGAGACAAGGCTTCTATTTAAACTCCTCATTATTCTAAACCTATATTTGCTGGTTGCTTGCTTGTCTTAGTCTGTTTTTTCTATTACACTTTCGACACATTAACTATTACATCATTGTTTCAGAACCCATACCTCAGTAGGTATTTACTGAGAATTTTCAAGCAGTTTTGTCATCTGTTTGCTCTTCTTTTGTCACCATTGTAATTGTTAGTATGGTAGTGATGGCTTTTGTTGTTGTTGTTGTTCATTGTTGTTGTTGTTGCTGTTGTTGTTATGTTCTCTCTTGTCTCTTGTCTTCTGTCCTCACATCCCCCTCTCTTTATTCTTTATCTCTGTCCTTTTCCCTCCTGTTCTGCTCCGGTCATCACACAAACCAAAAATAAAAATATAAATCATGCTATGGGAGAAGTATCTCAGACTTCCCTGTACCAGATCAAAACTGTGTGGCATGACTGGGCATCTAGAACTTCGCACTATTTGCTCAAGTTGCTGTAACACAACAGGTTAAAAAAAATAAAATAAAAAATAAAATAAAATGACACAAGCAAGAGATGGAAAAGTGCATCAGAAATAAAAATGAGTATCTTGTTGGAGACTTGATATTGTGCCCTAACTAATATAATGAGGTGTTACACCTATTTGTGCATCATGAGGCCATCATTAAAAATCTTTTGTTTTGAGTTTTGAGTTTGCCCGGAAGGCGAATATCTACAGAAATCCTCTTCCTCACTCCAGCAGCTAAACTCCTCCGCTGAGAGCCGACTGAGCCTGACAGCTGGCAAACCAATCAACGAACTATGGGGAGCAGTTTAGATGATGACATGAGTCAAAACTCTCTAAAACTGGTGAATTACTACTTTATCTAGATGCTGTGGCTGTAAAATAAAGTAGTTCTGTAGCCGCACAATTTGGCCGGATAATTGAGCCAATTTGAAAGTTGTGTGCTGTGACTATATTTCATCACATGGAAAGAGTGAGCGCTGTGTTCATCCAGTCAGGTTCATAGTGATGCACGAGTGAAGGAGAGCGCTGTCAGTCAACTGTTGTACAGCGTGGTTGAAATTCTTGCCAGACCGCAAAGAGTGAAATTTGCTGTTTGGCTACGTGAGCAAACCGTTTCATTCCAAAACACAGAAATTACAAGGTGCAGTGCAGCAGTATTTTGGTCAAACTGAGCGGCCGCGCTGAAATTGTCATTGCACCTTGGCAACCCAACGTGTACACTCGCCCATCAGCTCCTCACCTTGGGGGTTATATTGAGATTGCTTTGGAGGAGCACAAACAGCAGGCACATTAGTTAATGTTTTTGCCCTTTTTGTTTATTCTGACAAATAGCTTTTTTGCCCCATTCTGGCACCGGCAGCGTTCCTTCGCTGTGGAAGGAAGTGCGAAACTGAATCTGGAGAGAAAGCTGCAAATAGATTCACCCGAGTCTGGTGGCAGACAGGCACGTGGAGTACGTGTTATCATGTGAAAATGATGCATTCACAGACCCCAGGATCACACCTCATGTGTGGAGTGTGCTACTACAGAGGTGTTACCACTGTATCCTTCCTCTGCACATCATGTTATAAAGCAACTGAGTTTGGATCCATTTTGTGATGAAAACCTTCCGTCCATGAATCAAAGATACTATAAAATGTCACGTTGCAATTTTATAATTGATTAATTAATTGAATCTGTCCACATGAGATCCTGATGTAGTAGCTCTGCGGCTTGCTGGAGGAACATTAAATGCATTATGCAGCAACTGATGCCAGTGTCAAGACAGGCGGAGTGACGGAGACTCAGCGCCACCCCTGACATCTGTGACTGATTACAAGTTGTAATGTGCCCGTGATAAATGTGCGAACATGAGGTGGTGATGAATTTAACACGGTTCCCCAAGGAACAGGGACCTTCCATTACATGTCTTATTACTGTCTCTCCCTCCTGATGGCTTAATTGATCCTTACGGGCCAACAAAGGAATCCCTCCTCCACCCATCCAGAGATTATGATACCCGATAGGTGGGAGGAAAAAAAAAACAACCACAGCAGCTTTTAACCCAACTAGCCCCTTGTTCAACATTTAATTACAAAGCTATAAGGCAGCGGGTCTCTTGTAATATCGAGCAGTTGCTGGACCATAAAGGTGAATGCAGCATTTTATCACATAACTTGATTTTTTTTTCATCGGATACAACTTGTTTTTTCCTCAGCAGAGAAAACACTGAAATAGGGCCACTGCTCTGATTGGCATGTCCCGCTGCCAGGGCTTCCTCTGCTGTGGTGCGTGCTAAACTGAGCGCCTTCATGGATGAATTCAGAGGAGAAATGCAAAGCATGGAGGAACAGCACTCCTTTCTACCCACAGAGGTTGACCACGGCATATGCTGCCGCTTATTATTCCCTGTGTCTGCCTGTTTTCCCTTGTATTTATAGCAGGAGGAACTTGATTTAGATCTGCTCCATCTGGTGATTCGCTGTAGGGATGGGTGCCACATCTTCCGTCCTTCTCTCTCCCCCCCCCCCCACAACACTCTGCTTACTGGCCTTTATTTAAAAAAGATGGTAAGTGAGATAGCAGGGCGTCGCTCGTCTCTCTTCGTCTTTCTCTCTGACACCAGCTGCTGCTGCACAGTTTATGATGCTGGCTGGGAGGCATTGGGAGGAGGGGGAGTCTGGGAGACTGTGGAGGTGTAAAAAATCCCTCCCACTTTCTCTGGTGGTATGCAAAGATTCCACGGGCGGCCTCCAGAGCCCCTTTCCTTCCACAACCCTCCCCCAGCCTCAGCTCCCATCAACCCTCAGTCGCCCCTGAAAGGGAGGGGAAGAGAGTGGAGGTAACAGAGCTGAGGTTTGGGGCACAGAGGAGGAAGAGGCTGATTAAAAACCAGCTTTACCCTCCCTCTGACTTCCACGTCTCAATCTCTCCTCAATAGAAAGATGTGCCGGTTTTTCAAGAATTTGTACCTACAAATGGAGCAAGTGTAGGTGGCAATTTCTTTCATTTCATGTAAATGCACTCCACAGGAAATGTAGGGCAGGATAGCAGCGCTGCCAAAAGATTATTTTCTGATCTAATGAAGCCTCCAAATACTGACACGCGAGCACAGACAACAAGAAAATTCAATATAAAATGCTATATAACAAAATAAAATTCTCAGTAAATTCCTGAGCATTTCAGCAGCAGAGACATTTCCACCATAATTACATTTTAGAGGAGATCATAATACCTCTTAATGGGAAGGAAAGTCATTGCAACGGACAACTGGTAATGTGATCGTCTACCCATGACTGACACTCCATTCAAATCTTTCTTTAAATGCCCTTATTTCATTACCCTCTAATGTATTCTTTACTCAGTGTGCTGGTGCAGAGAGAAGTGGGGAGAGATGAGGGAAGGGACGGTTAAAGATGAGCTGCCATCTTATATGGCTCATTTCGTGGGTTATTTTTTGTCCTGCTGGAAAAAAAAGGTCAAAATTGTTCAAATTTCTAATGTGATGATTAATCAGCATTTGGCCTCAGCTTAAAAAAAAGCTGTTTGCCTCCTTCACTGCAGTGTGAAGTTGAAGTTTGCTGAAGCTGTATTTGACTTCCTCTCCAAGGGAACAAACAAGGAGCTGGGCCTCCAGCAGCTTTGTCAGGGGCAACATGCCACTCACTTTGTCACAATTGCAAGACTTTCTGAGTTTACTTGCTAGAGTAAATAAGGCATCATAAGAGCTCTCTGCTGCAGTATGGCGGAGCTTTAATGTTACATGTTGAACTATATACAGGCAGCATCAGCAACGACTGGATGATTATGTTTAATTCATTGACTTTTCTGTAAACTGATGCTTAGAGTAAGTTTCTAGTAAATAATAAAAGAACAAAAATGCAGATTCAAACTGAAAAATGAATTGTTTAATTTCACTCTGGTTAGATGATGCAAAATTATTCCGACTTCTAAAGATTCACACAGCGCTGCTGAAGCAGACTGTAAAGCCTCTGAACTACAGTCAGATGGATGCGACAAAACACCAGCAAAAAAGCACACAAATGACAGACAAACATTCCTTTGTCTTCCCAAAATCTTAGTTAATGGCGAACAAACACAGCAACAGGGAGCATCTGCCCCATGTGCATGTGTTTGCATAACTGTGAGTCTGACTGTTTGCTCTAACGCGGCGAAGCGACGCGGCTGTGGCTGAAAAACAACAGGAAGAAAACAAAAAATATTAAATGTTGTTTCAGCAAACATTTAAAGTGATATGGGAGCAGCTTCCCAAACAAAATGGAACCCGAAGTGAAAACAGGAAACTACACAAACAGCACAGCAGTGAAACTAACTTCCTCTGCTGTTTGCTCATCGTCACCTCGGAGCGCGAGCACGGTCACGCCTGCTTGCTGCCTCTGAAGAGGCTGGAGGCTCCCCGCAGGGAAAAATGGCCGTCTCCAGTGATTTTCATTTCCACACTCACCCACAGAGTGTGGCAGAGGAGACAGGCCGCTGCTCCGGAGCCCACCTGGTGACCAGATGAAAGCTTCGGGGTTCGACATCCCCCTGTAGTTCTGCATATGCAAGCAGGACGGGACAGGTCGGCTCCTGTGTGCAGCCTGACATGAAGATGGATGCAGGGCCAGCTAGTGTGGAAATGTGGCCAGCAAGAGGAGCATGTCGGAGAAAAAGTTTGGCTTTAAAAGCTCAAATTTGGTGGCGTCTAATTCATCATATACGATGATTTTAATTATTGCATATTTTAGCGAGTTTGCCTACTCGACTGAATAAGCATAGTGAATAATTGTGAAGGAGAATTAAGCTTCTTGTGTGTTTTATCCCACACAGTCTTTGACTATTAATATTTAAGATCATATATTTTCCCGACTAATCAGAACTTTTGTAATTAAGAATCATTAGACCTTATTTGTTTATTGGCACCTGGGCTTGCTACTTTGGCAACACTGCCTGTTTTAGTGTTTGTTTGCAACACGTCTTAAAGATGTCTGCAGAAAAAAAGGGCACTGTAAATAAAGATAATTCATCCATTTCTTCTCTCATTAAACCCCTAAACTGTCTGTGTGGTGTATGAGGAAAATGTAGTGCTTTCAGTGGACTTTTTAATGCTTAATGCAAAATCATCAAGTTGCTACCACCGGTGTTTTGCTGAAGTAGCCTGTCAAATGAAGATGTCCCCTGTCTGTGCAATCAATGTAATTCTTAATGTCTTCTGTCAACAACTGTTTTGCAAAAATTTGTCAAGCAATGAAGTTGACTCTCTGCTCTCGACTCGGCAGGACACAACCTCTCAGCTGCACACACATATTCATATAGAGCATGTGGGGGCGGGACTGATACAGACAGACATTTCTTTGTTATCATTCTCACATTGTTTTTAAGTGAAGGCATAAAATATACACTATACACAAATGTACACAATTAAAAATTAATTCAATAAAGTTGCTGGCTGGACTTAAATGAGTAGCTGGCTGTTTGGCCGGCAGCCGGCACTTATGGAAAGCTCTGCAGATGAGGCAATAGTGCTGGTCCTGGGGCCCCCGGGCTCCCTGCAGGGACCTCACTATTCGCCTGGTAGATTACTTCTGGATCACAGTTGACATGCCAGTGCAGAAAGCAAAGAGGTGGTGGAGAGAGGTTGGAGCTTTTTCTCTCTACTTCAAAAGTGGAGCAGCCAACACGTGAGCCAGCGTTTGAGATGTTTAAAACCTTTCTGTAGAGGATATACACATCGAGAGCGGACACAATTAATCACAGTATAAATTATTTAATCAACAGAAAATTAAAATGTAATGAGTTATTTATTATGTTAAAATGCCAGACATTCACTGGTTTCAGCTTTTTAAATGAATATTGTTGGGTATTGGACTCACAGTTGGACTCTGGGAAATGAGTTGTGTATCAGTATTGATCATGCACAGCTTTAGGGTTTTCATTTGTAATGTTTAGGCCATTAGCACATGATAATAACAGATCGTCTTTCCACATTAGCAGCCACTCAAGCAACAGCAGCCCATTTTCCCCGTGTTCACCTCACCACCGATTACTGCTTCCTGAAGATATATAGCCGTCCTTATACGCGCCAATGAATCACAGTCCCGCTCTGCACGCGACACGTTGCCCTTGGTTAGGTGTTACTTCTCAAGCTCAAGGTCTAACAACGGGGTAATTATCACAAAGCGGTGAGATAGAGGAGGATGTTAGAGGGTGATGTGTTTAGCTGAGGTGCGAGGGGGCGAGGGGGGGGGTTCCTTAATTGCTAGACACACGGCGTAGGATCAATCATTTGATGGGGTTTTAAGACAGAAGATAAAAGCAGAGGGTCAATGGTTGGATGTCAGAGAGAACAACAAAGTGCTGCATGTGTAGAAAGTAGATCAAGACGTCTAAGAAAAGTGCGAAGGAAAAAAACATATAAAACACAGAGGCAGCAGAAAGTTCAACATCACAAGTGACAAATAGTGGACTGAGGATGTATATCTCTTTTCACAGATCAATAAGTCGCCTGTCACAAGCCTGGACCTGGTGCCTGCCTGAGTCTCCGCCCGGCTCTGTCCCCACGACTCCCTCTCGCCTCCTGTGTAACAGCCTGCGGGGCTCGCCGACGGGAGAGGAGCACGCTCAAAATAACAAAGCTAAGAGCAAGGACAGTACCAGGCTCCCAGCTGACTGATCCCAGCTTTGATCATGATTACAGATCGCTGTGGCTCAGGGCAGGTGTCTTCCAGACTCAAGCAACACCCTGCTGAGAGCCCATCAATAAGCAGTGGGAAGGTTGACTGCTCGAATGCTTTGGCTCGACGACAGCGCACCTTTAAATCCCGATGATACCTCTGTACACGTCTGCTTTGAATTGCTGTTTTGTTCAGTTGCCTTCCAAGAGAGAGGATGTTTGTGAAAACCCAGGGGAGCCTCTGACGAGATTTTAGAACAACCTTTTTTCTCTATAAAGAAAATCACAAACTCTTGCCAAAAGAAGTTTATGAGAATCATAAGAAGCTGGTTGCTTAGCTCCATTTATGCATCTGCAGTTCTTATCAAAACGCAGGTTTTTATTTTGGGCTTTAATGACGAGCTGTTATCGCTCTATCACACGTCTCAGCAGGGAAAATTATTTCACAGTGACATTGCTGAGAGTAATTGTAAAACACCAGTGTCTTGTTCTTTGAAGTGGCGTATGTGTAGTATAAATGTGCCTTTTTAAACTGAATGTTTGCCGCCGGGGAAATCTCCACGCACCGGTTGCCAGTGGCTGGTCGACAACTGCTCAGGAAAAAGTGCTCAGCTCCTCTCAAGTCTTTCACTGTAAGCGTCTCTGGAGAATAGAGAACAAAGCTGTGGATTGACCAGCAACCATATATTTGCCATTTTCCTTCGGCGTGCGCTTTCCTGTGAGCTGAGAGACCGAAGAAGAGGCAGAGAGTGTGAGATTCACAGCAGCACATGAAAGCTCCAAACCTTTGGGAATGCAGTCCTTTAAAATAATAAGCTGTCAGATTTGCTTTGAAACCTTTGACATTTCATTCCGGATTGTTTGTCTCTCCTGTATTTCCTGTCTTGTTTAACCATCAATTTGAAATTTTCTGTTAATGTGGTCATATTAATACTTTACAGTTATATGGCTGCTGGCAGCTTTAGAGGGAAACTTTCTATTTACAGTTCAAGGTATATTTAGTGCAGTTATGCTGATAGTAAAAAGGTAGAAAGTAAAAATCAGGTTTTTGGTTCAAGGCCAAGAATTTCTACATCAAGAGCTCCGTTCTGCACATTTTGCGCCAATTTTCAACAGTGAAGTAAATTTCTTTGTAGAATAGTCAACATACCAGCTGAGCAGCTACTTGATTTTCATTAAGAGGTGCAGCTCTGGCTTTGCAGTCCCATCCAAAAGTTGCTCTAATCATGCAGGATGCATCCGCCAAGATACATAATAAAATCCTGCTCATATCCTAGAGGACATTTCCAGCTCAGATCAACAGCCAGCGAGTCCACATGCTTTTCATCTGCTCCTCAGCTTTTCTGACAGGCAAAAATAATGGATAACTCATCTTCAACTGCATTGCCTGGGGAAGTGGAAGCTAAATGATCTCAGAGCTCCAGACACAGAGGAGGCTGGAGGGGGAAGATGCTGAGATAATAATGGACATTTAGTGGCCAAAACCCAGCAGGGTACTGCAGGGTCTCCGAGCACCGTACAGCTGTCTCTGCTTTTATTGACATTTGGTGCACGCGGCCTGGGTCGGTTTACCGGATGGTTTACAGGCTAACCTTGGTGTCACTGTTGTTCATGGGTGATGTGCAGCGTAACTAGTGAATGACAGACGTCAAAGTCGTCTACCTCTATAACAGCCACCTCTGCCGCTTCACGCCAGACAGCTGATGCAGTTACAGCGGCGGAAAACAACAATATTGGGTAACATTTCATTTCTGAGCCGCTCGACTGCAAGAGAGAGAGAGAGAGAGAGATGTCGGTACAGCATCAAATCAAAAATCTGATATCAAGCAGGCAATCAAAATAGTACAACCTACACTTTGTCCACTCTGCTGTGTGACTGACAGTCCGCACCATGTTATCAGCAGGCCTGAGTGCCTCCGACTTCTCGCCTTCTATTATCTCCCTCTTTGCACATGACGACCCGTTCAGCATCCATCATGAGCGAGGCTGAGTGCTCTCGGTTTGGAAAAAAAAAAAAAAAAAAAAAAAAAAAAAACATACTCCGGCCAGCCACTTACTCTGCGGTTATCTTCAAATGTCAGATGGTGAAGCACATCACGGTCAGGCTGAAACATGTTGAGCAGAACAGCTTTGGAGGACTTCACATCCTGATCCAGCAGCTCTCCCAGAGATTCAGCGATGTCAGGGAAAACAACACGGACTTCTAACCTGCCATCGCTTTGTCAAAACAGTTCAACCAGCCACTGAAACCACTCCGTGTTGTTATGACAGGCAATCAGCCGAAACTCCTTTTATTTGTGTAATGCGGCCCTGAAATAATCACGTCAAGTGCATGTGCCTCGTGAAAGAGCCAAATTCAATTTGAGAAGCCTTTGTGACAATTTTCCAATAAAAGCCAAATCTTCAATTTTCCTGCATTGATGTGCTGGAGCAGAGAGACAGGAGGCAGAAAAGGGAGTCGCCCTGAGGAGAATGGCAACAAAGGACCAGCATTAGAGTAGCACTATCAGGACAGTCATGATAGTGACACATTCACTAATGATCAAGTCTTAGCTGGCGGTGCAGCAGATAAGTAGATGTGAGTGATATCACTGGCAGCGGAGCAATACGCTTCACCTCCCAAGGGCTTGGCTCCACTTATAATCACTTTGTAATTACAAATCCTCCTTTCTGCTTCACCTTAACAGGTGACATCCCTGTCTTTAGTTGTGGCTGTTAAATGCTTCCTGCTTTCCTTCCAATTTGCCCATGTAATGATGCTTACATGCAGGCAGTCAGACTATAACAGTGGGGTGTGGAGACGGTAATGTGGTTCATGTATTTCATAAGAAACAAAATCAATACTTTTTTCGGATGCTGGATACTAGAACAGCTCACACACTGCCAAGAAAAAAATAAATTTGATCCCATTTTCACTTTTGAATGGATTTAGATTACTTTGTCCTGCGACGGTTTATTCGAAATGAAAGCTGCAAAGCAGACAAATGATTGTGGTCAGACTTTGCATTATCTTGGAGCTGTACACTGAAGATTGGTGTTTTCATTATGTTGGTGAGTTTATAAAGCCTGAGAATAACTCATATTTAATCATTTCGATTCATCCACACCATCTCCCGCTAGAGACATCATCTTGTGAGCCAGCTCAAGCAACAGCAGGAATATATGATTAAAAAGCCCGGGGTTCAGTCACAGTATGACTCTAAATCACTCCCGGGAAAATTTCTGTAATATTCTGGTCCAAGTGTAACTACAGCCACTAGGACCACCGACGAGCCCATGGGACAGGAACCGGGTGTAGTTGGCTTGTCAGGCCTGGGAGAACAACATCAGGGGGGCTCAGACTAGTCCAAGACCAGAATTAGTGCAGAGAGCAAAGTCACTGTGCCGGATCAAAGAGTACCTTTGTTCCCAGGCTCCCTTTGGAAAGGAGCAGAACTCTCAGCTTTCGCTTTTCATTTCAGTTTTCAGCGACATTTTGTTTCTGCTCGAGCAAAGAGAACATACAGTCAAGCAAGAAATAAGTGAAAACAGAAAAGAGAATATGTGACTGAGGATAATAAAGTGCATGAAAGTGTCAGAGGAAGAGACGGTGGGTGGATTGTCTCGCTCTCTGTTCTTACAACAGGTGAGGAAAGAGATAAGGTATCAAGGCTGATATCATTATCCCCGCCTGTCATAAAGTTATTTGTAAACTGCACCTGACGCCGGAGCTGAGCAATTAAACAATAATGCAATATGGCCAAGTGTAAAATTCAAAATCGCAGGAGCGGCACTTTGATGATCAAGCTTAAATGTATCATTCTAACCATTGCACTTATCACAGCAAATGTAAGGGAGCTTGATTGTCTGGTAAAGACTCCAGCAAAAAAAATCACATTATCGTCATTTTTTGTGTGAAAATGAAATGCAATTTGAGGATTCCCACTAAAATCATGACTCATATCGCAATCACAATATTTTCAAGACAATGGGTCCAACGCTATTTTGTTTCCAATTTATTCACTGTAATAACTGTCTCTGCATGACACTGAATAATAGTTTCCAAACCTCAGGCAGCTACAGATCTTCTACCAAGCTGTTTTTTTACAACAGTCCTATATATGGCCATTGGCTCATGCTGATCTTCATAAACATATACAAATATGGCTAGAGCCCATCGTCGGTCCTGTTTATAGCCTCCTCCGGCTCTCTCACTTTGTACATTCCAGAGTCCTTGTGTTATGCTTTCAAAGGCCTGCATTTTGGAAAGAGTGTCTCAAAATACATGCAGCCACTCTGTCTTATGCTGAGCTGAATGGGCGGCCCATCTCGGGGGCCTCTTATTCCAGTGCACATTCACAACCTTTGTCTGCTGGCTACAAATGGTAAATGTCTAACTTCAAGCTCTTTCCTGCCAGATTTTGTTTATGTCTTGCTGTTGCTGCTAAATCTTATTCTCTTTCGGGTTCATGGGAAGGCCAGTCAACAAGGTGTTGTTTAACTGTTCGGCTCGACTACAATCTGTTCATGGAAGATAAAAATAGACTGAGGCTGGACAGACTATCAGCAGAATGGTGGTGTGTTGATTCTTGAATCTACCAGCAACTTGTAGCTTAACTTTTTTTTTTTATCTTAAGCAACAGAATAATGACCATGCAAGACTCTGGGGATTTCTCCAAATCTTAACCCTCCCTCTCCTCCCCCCCCCTCCCTCCTTCTCTCTCTCCTTTGGGTCTGCACCCCCTGCCGCTGTGGAAACCAGATCCTATAATGGGAGAGCCCACCCAACTGCTGCTGACCAGCTGGAATGAGAGTCTGGGAAGCAAAGCAAAACTAGAGTCACACTGCGTCGCCTTCCACCCAAACACCAAACCCTCCCCAGTCTCCACATGTGCAGCCATGGGCCTCAGAATGGAGATTATTGTTCAGCTTGTGTCAGCCTTATAAAAACTGAGGCATGCACACTTTTTTTTTTTCCCGGAGACATAATTTCATGCGGCACAATTACAGGGTTGTCATTTTATGATAATGACAGGAGTGACATTTTGCTTATTACTATGCCAAGGTGCCTTTGATGGTGTGTTTCTGCAGGGCTTCAGAAAAAAAAGAAAAAAAAAAGCCCACAATGCACATTCCACTCCTTCAAATGAAGTCTTATTTGTATTGATCACTAAACACACAAACACAAACACTCATTCTCTCAAGAGTCTTGCCGCCTCTAATTTATAGGAGCTGAATTCATAACGGAAAAAACCCTCGACTCTGTGAGCATCCACGATCACAAAGCTAAATATAGATTTTAGCCCTCTGCTGTAAAGACAACAAATGGAACGATGTGAAATTTGATTCAATTCAAGCACTTTCTCATGTGCAACGCATTCAAGCACACTCATTAAAAGCCTCAAATTAAACTTGTAGTGGTATGAGGAGGGAGGGGCATGGGGGCAACGGAATATATTTACCCTAAATTCCCAGCATTACTTCAGGCAGACAGCGAAGGCAGGCCCTGGCCTCAGCACACGGGGCATTAACACACTGAACCACATGCAGGCTAAACTACAGGCTCGCTGAGGAAACACAGAGATAGAAGAAATTCATACTTCACAAGAGCACATGTCCTTTTCATGTACGCAACTACTGTCACCAAGTCCTCAACAGGCTGCAGGCCACTCATGACAGACAAATGCATGTGCACAGGTGACCCCTGCCCCCCTCCGATCTGATCTTCAGCTGCCTTTTACGCCACCTTCACCTGTCTTCACTGTCTGGCAGAGGGGTCGCATGTGTTTGAACGACCCGCTGAGGGACAAAGTTTCTCTCCCAGAGCTGCACACTGACCCTGATCTAATTCTCCCGGGGACAGAGGCGGCCCTTTTCCACACATTACCTACCACGAGAGCTCTTCATGCAGCTCTTAATGCTATTCCTGGCCTTTCGGGGATGAGATGCAGGAGATGCTCGGACACAGTGAGTCAAATTAAAAGAGACATCCACGAGTCAAAGTGAAGAAAAAAAGGGGAAAAAAGACTCTTCAGTAGGCGTTCAGTGGCCTCTTCGGGATATGAAAGTTTACAATTTTATAATGCATCTTTGGTTTGAGGGTAAAGAAACTAAAGACAGGCAATTACTGTGGATTCCTTTGCCAAAAATAGACTCCTCTCCAGGCTATTTTGCCCTGCCATTTTATTTGCAGATCTGTCTCCATACATGCAGCCCATATTCTATTTCCTCGCTGGCGTGCTATCTGACCTACGAGAAGGCAGCACAAAAAGAAGTATTGACCCCACATTCCCCCTCACTAGGCAGAACAGGGTATAATTAACTGTAGTGTTAAAAGCACGGTGCCTCAGAGACTGTAAAACAGGGTATGAATACTGAGCAAACTACTTTATCCCACAGGGCTCAGACCCAATCCATCCAATCCATACTTATTCATTTATTCAGCCAACTCATGGCCCCTGACTCCCTCAGAGATGTCTAACAGGTCAAATGTGGGCTTTCCATCTTCTTCATTCCTAATTAGACATAACATGTGGTAAGGTTCTGGAAAACAGGTATTTTTTTCTTTGTCTCTCTTTGTGCTTCTGTTCACACTATATCTGCCTCAGACACAAAGACTGAGATGGCTCACACCGAATGACAGACGTTTATCCTCGCATCTCTACCTGTGACTTAAGTGTTGCTCACCGTCAGCACGGGCCGGGGCGCTGACTCAAACATGCCCTCCGCAATGGGTGTCGCCGGTGACACAGAGAAGCCGAGCCTCCACCATCTGTTAAGCATCTGTCTGAGCGGATCCATTCGCACATATTTGCTGTTTTAGGTGTCATCAGCGAAGACGTGATATGTGTTAACAATGACTTCACTGTCTGCTTCAGCCTTTCTGTTAAACATCCTCGGTAATCATCTCGGAAAACGAACAACACAAAGAAGGAAAATTAGGAACCTAAGTTTGAGGGCTACAACTAATGATGTCAACATGTTGGCGGTGTGGCTTTAGAGAGGTTGTTAAGTCAGTACAGACTAAAATATTGCAACAAATGTTGGATGGACAGCCATGAAATCTTTTGGTGTCGTGAAAATCTGGTTCAAACATTCACGTCCCCTCCTCAGGATGAATAACTCTGGTGACCCCTTGACTTTTCTTCTAATGCCATCATGAGGTCAAAAATTCAATTTGTGCATTACTTGAACTAATGACATTCTCATCATCCTCAGCTCTGGTCTACTTAGTGTTTGGTGCCAGTGAGCAAATACGAACACACTGAACTAAGTTGGTGAATATGATAAACATTATACCTGCCAAATCAACATCTTAGCATTGTCATTGCGATCACGTTGGCTCAAAGCACCAAAGTTGCTCTGTACAGCCTCACAGAGACGCTGGCATGACTGACTCTCAGTTTTGTTAATTAATGGAATCGTTAGTGTATAAAATGTCAGAAAATGGTAAAAACAATACTCGTCCCAACTTCCCACAGGCCACAGTCAAAGTGTTTATTTTGTCTAAACAAAAGCCCCAAAACCCAAAATGATAAAAACTGAGAATTGTCACATTTGGGTTTCTGGAACCAGCAAATGTTTTTGCTTGGTAAATTACTGACAAATTAACGATTAGCGCTATCAAATTTACACTGTATCCCAAATTCATTAATTCCCCTCAACTGTCAGGCTCCCTTGCTCTCTGTTTTTACGCTGCATTAATGCCAGACACGAACCCAGACACACCAGACACGTTTTATGGAAACGAGTGACAAAACCCGCCCGATATGCAGCACGCCTGCTCCTATGGCAGAGAAAACAATGACTTAACAGAGAAACAGACTGAAATAACCCTTCTGTCTGTCCTTTGGTTTCCCAGACTTCCTGTTTGACAAAACTAAATCCCTGTTGATGCTGGGCTTTCCGCCCTGTTTCTCTCTGTTTCTGTCTCTCTCTTTTTTCGTCCGTCCTCTCTCTCTCTCCCTCTGTCTTTCTGTCTGAGCCCAGGTCCACTCTTCGGGTCACTGGGTACTGGTCCAATCTATTTGTTTTTCTGCTTGCAGACAGCAATGTGCACAGCCACTGCGAAGAGGTGGAGGAGGAGGAGGAGGAGAGCGAGCTGGAGAAGGAGAGAGGAAGGACACAGAGGGGTGGACAGAAAGCAGAATTAGGGGAAAGGTGAAACAAGCTTGAAATAGAGAGTTAAAGACTGAGAGCGGTGGAAATAATACTGTAGCAGCCCGAAAGGTTAGAGAAGGGGGGCAGGAAGGGATGTGTGAAAAAAAGAGTGAAGGGTGAAGGAGAAAGACAGAGCAGAGTGTTGGAGAAAATGGACAGGCTACGTTTCGCTGCCCTCGGACTCCAAACACCCTTGTGGTGATGTTGGTGGGGGTTTGAGGGAACTGTATGTTGAGCAGAAATAGCTGGAGGGCTGAATGAGCGCATTACAGTGTCGCAAGAGAGGTCTGCACTTTAGGTGATCAATCAACCCAGAGGAAGAGACGTCCACTTTATAACCATCAGTGGCCGGAAACGCGAGCAATAAAGAGCAGGATAAAAACCATTACACAAAGTCTTGTCCGTGGCGAAAAGGTTTGACTTTCTCCTCTCAAACATATGGGCCGGCGCTATCTCATTAGTTTTATGCAATGAATACATGGAGGATGAGACAGTGTAGTCCATCATCATCACATCAAACTGGCAGGCCTAAAAGGAGGAAGGAATACAGATCGTTTTTTGGAAGTAAAAGGATAACATGGCACGACAGGGAATATTCACCCGTTGCATCGGAAATGTCTCGCGATCTGACACCATTAAACACTGGCTGTCAAGAGACGCCGTTCCAGACAGAATATTCCCCAGGAAAAAAAGAGAGCTCTTCATCCCGAAGTATTCCTCATATGGATGCGATTTCATTTTGTTGTACCTCTTGAAAATGAGTGCTGCTGGTGAGAGGCGAGTGGAAGCACACATTCTGGGACTGGGCGGGATCCAGCTGGCAAGAACTCACAAAGCCGACACAAGGACAAAGCTCCTGGCTGTGCTGGTATGCCTCTCAAACAGGACAACACACTCCTGTGCCAAATAGCCCTTGGCAGCGTTATGGAAGCCACAATGGCGGCCCATCTGTAATTTATTTACATGTCTTTAAATTTATCGCTCGTGCTCATGCCCTTGACACTTTGAGCTACAGAGGTAGAGCAGACAAATGTGGTAAATTTAATTTCATCAGGCCTGAACAGCACATGACCAGGATACTGTATTACATGTTACAGGTCACCTCTGGGGGAACAATGGAGCTACTCAAGAAAGTGATACACTTAAAACGAGGGCAAACGCCACTGAAACAGACCCAGAGTTGAAATGTACTTCATGTGTGCGTCCTCTCTGTGGTTTCATACTGTTCATTTGCTGACATCCCACACCAGTGTGGGCAAACGAGATGTTGGCACGGAGGTGTAAACAGAGCCAATCAACCAGAAAACGAAATGGAGAAGCTTTCCCAGAAGGCAACACAGCCAATTATTTGATAGTTCAGATCAACTGCAGCTTCAGCGACGGCTGGTGCGGGAAGTATTCAACCAGCGCGGCCAACGAGCCCGTGCACAGAGCGGAGGCCGGACCCAGCGCGTCACATTGTTTCCCCCACAAACATGTCCTTTTGTTCTGACAAACCAGCCCGAAACAGTTTCATCTACTGTTATGACATTCCGTTTTTTCTCTCTTTGAAGTCTTTTCCATTTCTTGAATTCAGCTTTGAAGAAATGGGAAAAAAAAAATCTAAACCAAAAAGCTTTGCCAATGGTCAAAAGATTCTTGTATGTCAAATAAATGACAGGTTTGTCATCTCGCCCAGAGAGACCTCACATGGGAGGAAACGCATGTGAAAACCAACAACTTCTGATCTAATTTCATCAAAGGCCTGTCAGGACCCTGGGGTTATATTTAATGTAAAAGACATTTAATGTCTCCAATCAATAATAAATGCTTTCAGCCCATCCTGCAGCGATGGCCTTGAAAAATCCTCCTAAAACTCTAAACAGTTCTCGGTACTTCTCCCAACAATGACAGACTAAATTAGACTCTATACATTCCCTGCTGACCACAACCTTCCCATATGGCAGGGAAATATGCTGCGTTAAGCTGTTTCAGACTTTTTTTGTTTTACATCCCTTGGGGGAGACTACACCTCATAGGTCCGCACCTCCTCTGAAACAGCAGCAGCTCGTCAGAAGTCCTCTGCTCGTACCCTACATACTGTCCCAACAAAGCCTCAGAAAAAGGCCAGGTACGGCCCGCCATGCATCATACTGTTTG
Organism: Centropyge bicolor; assembly: GCA_037975185.1. Classification (NCBI taxonomy): domain Eukaryota; kingdom Metazoa; phylum Chordata; class Actinopteri; family Pomacanthidae; genus Centropyge; species Centropyge bicolor. The sequence goes on along the minus strand of JBBMOC010000039.1, from coordinate 2,141,564 downwards.
TCTTCTTATTTCGCCTTCCGTTTCAAGGACGCAGCAGTTCAACGCCTCAATAAAATACAGCCCACACTATATCTTCCGGCCTTGAGAAATTACAGCTCAAGACATTTTTATCAAGAGTTAAAACGATTTCAATCCAGCTGACAGTCTCTGAAGCTCCAGACCATAATTTTTGAGAGATTTCAGGCACGTTTTGGAGCAATACTTTATCACCTTTCCTAATGTGATTAGTGATGTTATTTAGGCTTCAACTGCTATAAAGTGGCTTTTGGGACCTTTGTTTTTTTGGATCACTGCAGCTTTATTTGATTGATTGTCTTGAAAGGTCAGTGGGGTATAGCTGTCATTGAAATAAACTAGGTCTAAATTTGCAATTCATGTTACTAAATGGACATCATCAAACTTCACACAAGCAAAGCCAGTGAGAGCTGGCGAGAAAATGAAGCAGAGACAGCGGAAAAATGAAATACTTCTATACTATCTATAAGAATATCAGACAGCTCACAATCTTAGTACAGCTATTTTGAAAGAATAGAAAGAAGAAAAAAGACAACCACTTCAACTGCTTTTCTCAACCACTCTCTCTTCCAAATGTTGCATCCAGCCCTTATTGTCTCTCTTTCAGCTCAGGAGTTCCCAAACTCTGATTGCAGCATTCTTCTTCTTCTTTCTCCAACTGCACCACAGTCATTTGAGAAAGTCACATTTTAAATTTGTTTCTGTAAAAAAATATAGAAACATCCCCACCCCACAAGCAGATCAGACATCTCACTTTAAAATGCCCCCTCCACTCAGACATATCATAAAGTGAAAGTAGTGCAGCATCTGAGTATGAAAAAAAAAACCCATTAGAAACTGGCTTGGTGAGGCCCCAGGCTCCCATCACTGTCCATAATATTTAATTGGTGATAGAGCCGACCAGTCATCCAGTCACGGCGCCTGCCAGACTGTCACTCATCTTGAGGCAATCAAATAGAAAAATGCCAAAAAAAACCAACTACCTGTCGGATGCAGAGAGGAAAGAGTTGAAATAAAAGAGGACACAAAGGCATACATTAAAGGCAGGTTATTGCGCTGAGGGGAAATACAAAGTAAAAGGTATAGAGGTCTTAAATAGTGCCTGTTGAAAACGCTAAACAGCTTCCACCTCACTGTGCAAAGCTCTGCTTGGGGCACCCAGAAGACAAGACGAGGCTCTGTGGGGGGGGATCAAAATCCTTAACAACCAAATCCAAGCCAAAGTCGAGAATCTTTTAATGTCTGCACCTCCTGTCTGTGTCACAGTCGTCTGGAGCCCGCATCGCTGCATAACTAAGAAACTACAGTGGAGGCAGTTGTTTAATGTAAGCAGCACAGAGTTCTCGGGCCTTTGATTTATGAGCCAGAACAGTCTCATAGTCTCATGCTCAGACTCTAACTCTCTGGCCTGTAGAGGAAATCTGGGCCTCTGCCATTACCAATTAACTAGCTCTGGAGCAACTTGCCCATAGTAAACTGGGGGGAAACAGCTTTATAGGAAGGAAACAACAACACTAGCAGCAATGATAGTTATTGTTAAAAGTTATTCTTTCAGTTGGGACTGCAGCTAATGAGATGAAGCGCTGATAAATCCTCACAGCTCTAATCTATTTCATGGGATTGAGATGAATCACAGGGAGATATAAAGTGGATGTTTTCCTTGTGGCAGCCCAGAGGCCCCCGGCCTCTCTGCTAAGACACTCTTCATTAGTGGCCGACAATAGGAGCAGAGGAAACACAAAAAGACACCGGCATCAGACGGTCAACCGTGAGGCTCCTTTACATCTGGTGAATTCTCATGCGTTGCCTCACCGACTGTTCGCCTCATTTACTCTCTCTCTCTCTGTTCCCGCTAATCGCTGAGATTTGATCATATCTCTGGGCACACATTTCTGTTTTCCCCCTGCGGATCTTTATTTCTCAGCGAGGTTCTCGGTTAATAAGAAGCGAAAGCTGAATGTTTCAATCATCAGGTATTTTCCTCTCTCTCTCTCTCTCTCTCTCTCTCTCTCCCAACTTCCCCTGCCTGCCTCGACATTTCCACACTCTTTGCAGGCAGCAGAAGACAATACACGAAGCAGCCCAATGAGCTTCCCAATTGTGTCACTTCCAATTAGCCCCTCTGAGACATTTCTGCCCTTTGGCTCACAAGCATTCAAGTTAAAAAAGTACTGAGCAATGGCCCTTGTATTGCACCCCGCCTTCCTTCGCTCTCGCTCCATCGAAATTCATGCGTGTCTGGATTTGTGACTCCGCGAAAGAGAGAAATCGCAAGAAAGACAGACAGGGATTTTTTAATCCTATAACCCAAAATAGCAGCTCGCTGTAATGCTGTATGTATGGGGTTGCTGTGAGCTTAAAAGGAGCTCTCCTTACATAAAAGTGCACATTTCTGAATAAACTAGCCCGACTTCACCTTAATCATCCTCCATATTATACATCATTAATACTGATGTTCCTAAGTAGCTAAGCCTTTTAGAACTAGGACATGGCACGTTGCGGTGGTCCTCAGTAGATTTATCCTTCTGAAAAACCTGGCAGCTCTGTCAAATCTGCCTGCAACCTGCTTTTCTGTCACATCACTTTTTAAAGCCAAACTGAAGTGATGGGGATTGTAAATAGCAGAGTGGTGAGCCACAGTATGCGAGCAAACGTTTTTGAGTTAATGAGAGGGCTGGAGCACCGCAGCTTCTTAAACTAGGCCAGAGAAACTTGCAGCTTCAATGGAAGCCTTCCCTCAGACCTCACGTCCCGGGAGAACACATGTGCAAAACCAACAGTACACATAAACAAAGCTGGTGCCGTGTGGAGCCGTGTCCACTCACTGTAATCAAACAAACAAACAGAGAGACATTTCCATGGCAGGAGCTGCAGCGTGGACAGGACTCTATTTTTGCAAAGAGAATAAAAAAAAGGGTTTCTTTTCAACTGGAAGGGGGGGGGGGGCACATTCTGAATCAAAGCCAGAGCACAAACTCACACTGACATATTTTAGTCGTGCATGAAGGCGAAATGAAGCTCAGTTTTCCATCATTTCATCAAACTGAAAACAAAAGACATGGATTGATGCCAAAAGTCTGCTGCACATAAAAGGGAGAGGAAGAAAAATGATCGGAGAGTAAAATACAGGAAGACTTTATGAAACTCTGGAGATTGTTTTCTCCATCAAATTATACGTTCCAGCTCAGTTACGCCATGTGGGCCCAAACTAAGCTTTCTTAAATGTGACCAAAGCCTTAAATGACCAAAAGCCATTCACTAAAGGTTGGCACAAACACTTTTTGCCACCAAACAACAAACTTGATGTGAAATCTACAGTTGAGTTTGCAAATGTGATATTTGTGCGAAAAAATTCACTCAATCCAGCAAAAGCAATGTGCAGAGCTCTGTGTGTTGTTTTTAAACTGCAGTCATGAGTTAAGAAATGTAAACTCATCCCACGTCATTAACCGAGTAACATGACCAACATCTCACTGGGAGACTCTTTATTTCTTGTGCAGCCGAGTGTCTGAGAACACAACATCTTTTCTGGGCCGGCAGCACGTTTGTTGGCCAAGAAAAGTTGGCCAGAGGTGAAATTTTCACGGTTATCAAGATTTCTATGCCTCCTTGTTTCCTCACCAATTAGATTTTGTTTCAAGAACAACACTTTTGTTGGAGAGATTAAACCAAATTTGATGAGAAGTTAATTACATTAAAGCCTCCTAGTTCTAAGAGACATCCATGTCTTAGGGGTTTTAGAGAATCTGTGCTCTTCTTACAGCCTTACAAAGCAAAGCAAACCCTTCAAAATCATGTGATCTCACAGTTCAAAACTTGATATCGCCACATCTCCTCATAATTGTAACCAGAGCCTCTGCACTGCCAGAACAGAACCAACCACTGACCACATTGTGAAGGTGGAGTCCGGGTCGGTCGCAGGTCCAAAACACAAACAAAGCATCACATAAACATAAACTCACCTCCAACAAACTGGATTCCACCGGCCACACGGCCAATTGTACGTGAGATGAGGTCAGAGATGCAGCAGCCCATGAGAGCTGTGAGCGCCACCAGCAGGAGGAGGCCGCAGCCCACGCCCGTCACCACCGTGCAGATCCTCCACTCCAGACTGGGGATGCCGTGGAAGGAGGCGTAGCGCCCACACTGCTCCAGCATCACGGTGGCCTGCCTCTCCTCGTCCCTCACCGGGTAGGAGCAGCGGCGAAAGGTGCCAAAGGACACCGGCTTATCCATCTGTGTCCCCAGCAGCCAGTAGGGCATGAAGAAGCCAACACAGGAGGCAGCAGCACAGAGCAGGGACAGCAGGGCCCAGATAACGCCCGTACATGTCAGACTAGACGCCATGGTAAACAGCCTGCGAATGGTTCACACAGTCACTGAACTAACAGCAGTTTGAGGAGCAGTCGCTGTGTTGAGGGAAAGCTTGCAGTGAGCATTTAACACCGGCAGTCTTCACCTTCTCAGCGACTCCGGGTCCCTGTCAGGAGGAAGAGAAACATCCAGACTGAGCACTGATGGGAAAATCATCTGTGGACTTTTGGAATGAAAACAGTTTGATAAGTTGAAAACCAGAAACCCTGTTCCCCAGATATTACATGTGCTGCTTTAATCACACATATAAAAAAGAGGAAGAGTGTATTACTCATCAGTTACATATTATTATGCTGTAAACTTCTCCTAAATGATGAGGTAAGCAGACAAATAGAGTAAACAACACAGGACATAGTTTAATAAGAGGTGTAGTTACTCAATAGAGATTAAAGACAATTATGATTTGATTTATATATAATAGCAAACACAACTCAATAATTATACAACTCTGGCCAGTAAATAATCAACTCAAGTTTAATAAGCTTGCTGCAATGATTACTGTCCTTTTCAGTTATCCTTCAGGGCTTTCCATTTATTGTCATACTAGAATGTTAATAAATAATAAAACAACTAGTGACATATATAACAGCTAGTAGTCTATTATTGGAATAACTGGTCTTATTAAAGTATAGCAACTGAGATTTTGGTTTCATTTTGAAAAGAATGTCAACTCTTCTACAAAACAGCAAGAGCATTCCTATAATAAACTTTAAATGATATATTGACACATCACAGCAAAAACTACATACAATATGAGACAATAATACAATCTGAAGTAAACATTGAGAACCGCAGGAGCAATGCAAACTGCACATTTAGTTGAGAAAGCACAGTGTGAGTCCCTGCAGGAGCAGGCACCACAGAAACAGTGATTTTTGTTAGGGGTGACCTCGCTGTATCATCGCAGAGCTCTCTCTCTCACACACACTGTCGGAATGTGAATCATGAAAACAAGGCAGAGATAAGAAAAGACAAGCTTACATGTTGGCAGAGAAAAAGGTGCGCTCGGTTTCCATCTACTGACTCCAGCTGTGTCGGTGTCAAAGCAAACTTTTCTTCAGTCCAGGAAAAGAAAGAGGAAAAGAACGCAATCCAAATACAGGTTCTGATCAACGACCACTTCCTGATAATCAATACATTGAACCGAGGCAAAGATCAATTATTCACTCCTGTGCGGTGCAGAAACGTGCGGAGCTGACTGACTGGACCCGCTTCCACATTCCTGCTGCTCAGAGGGAGGGAGAGAGAGAGAGAGAGAGAGAGAGAGAGAGAGAGAGAGAGAGAGAGAG
>JBBMOC010000039.1:2011768-2135515 GCA_037975185.1 Centropyge bicolor | reverse complement strand
GGAGAGAGAGAGAGAGAGAGAGAGAGAGAGAGAGAGAGAGAGAGAGAGAGAGGGAGGGAGGGAGAGGGAGGGGCGGGGAGGGGGCGAGTCCCTGAAAGTCTCTCGGGAGGTGACCATCAATCACATGAATCTCCACCCAGGGGTTGGACTCACCGCTACTATCATTCAGCACATGCCTCTGATGCCTTCACGGACACCGCGTACACTGCAACTGTGGACTTGGAAATCACAATGCTGTATCTGGTGAACCTCAATGACAGTTGTGAAAGTGGGCAAAATTCACTCAGCGATGAAGGTATTATTGTAGTTAAGTATTAGTATAAACACAGTAAATCTTTATATTTACAAGTGATTTGTTCCAAGGAAATTTACAATGATAAAAGCTAAATTTTTCATTTAACATTTGACTTTTGGAAATAAGTGTTCTTACATTAACATGTTTTGTTTTGAAGTCAATTTGCTCTGTTGAGCAGTAGAAAAACAAAGGAATATTTTTTGGAAGAATTACTTGATTTTTATTAATGTGTTTCAGTGGAGCAGATGTCAGCATCATTTTCTCCTAAATGTTTGATGATGTTGTTTTATAATCCAAAAGTTGAATTATTCCAAGAGCACATGAACGCAGCATTGGTCTCTCACTCTCAGGGTTAAATATTTCCCTATGTGTGAGTGTGTGAGGATAGAGGTACAAACTTTAATTTGGAGATCCCTTTAAATTATGGTCTTCTCTTAAAAGTTAATCTGACTCAAATCTTGACACAATAAACCTTGCAAAGCACTTGTCTTGACAACTATTATCTTGTCACAGTACAGGTGTTATTTAGTTCTTAGAATAATATAATAACACAATGACACAGTTTCAAAAACATTCTAAGTCTTTGAATTGCCAGTGTTATCTTCAACAGTGTTACTAAAAAAAATAACCGCATCCCGGAACGTTGTGTCGTTCTCCTCCAGGGATCGACGCGCTGACCGGACGTTAATTTCAGACGGACCAAAACATTTTCCGAAAGTTGACGTGGAGCTGCTTGTGTACAATGGCTGATACAAAAGTAGAAATTTCGACTGACAGCTCCACGGTTATACAGAACCCAAATGCGCCTCCACAACCCAATAACCCGCTGTCGAGGAAGCTGAACAAAATTCTGGAGACGAGGCTTGACAATGACAAGGTGAGTTGGAAGAGTTAGCTTGTTGCTAGCTAGTTAGCATTGGCTAAATCACCAAGGTAGTCGAGTCATATCTGGACATATTTCAGCTCTTAGCTTATGTTATCGCCCTCCCAGAGGTAATTGATTTGAAGGGAATGATATTGCTTTTGTTAAGCTGTGGTTAAGCAAAGTACCGACACCAAAATATGTTTATTCATGTGACAGTTCATTAGCATGTAGCTCATTCAGTATTGACTGTATAAATTCAAGTGTCGAAGTCAATGTTACCCCCATTAGACACATTTTCTTATGCCCGGAGAAATGAAGGGTAACCAAGCTACCAGGGTTTGTGTGCAAGTGGGGTATAGATTCACAATAATGAAACATTTGTCACAACACAGTATATAATGTCATTTTCATGTTTGCAGGAGATGCTGGAGGCTCTGAAGGCGCTTTCTGTGTTCTTCACTGAAAACAGTCTACGTACCAGGAGAAACCTGCGTGGTGACATAGAGAGACGAAGCCTGACGATCAACGAGGAATTTGCACGAATATTCAAAGAAGTGAAAGAGGTAAGATGGGGCCAGATAGAGAGGAGCAAGACAAGTTCATTGCCCTTGAACAACACTCAAGTGTAATTTTGTTTAACCAGTGATGTGATTATTTTTTAACTGAGGTGGGAAACATTCACATGAAGAGGCTGTTGAATAACTTTACCTCTGAAGTGTCAGCAATGTTTTACAGTTAACTGACTGGTCCTGGTATTTTGTTACTACATTAATAGAAACATTTCCAGTTCCCAGAGACACAGCTGTGATAGTGACATAGAAGACCAGATCTGATTTGGTAACTGCGTTTTAAAGTTCAGGGAATGACATGGAGTTTTAAGTTCAAGGGAGAATTTATTAGTAGTAACACCCCACAGCTGCCAGAATACTAATTTGAGGTTCCATTCGCAACAAATGGCAGCCTAGTGTTTGTGTCTGCCTCAACACTGTTGTAACTGTGATTTCACATTCATCACAGGAGCTTGAAAGTGTTCATGAAGATGTCCAGGCCATGAGCACATGTTGTGAAGAAATGACCAGTAGATTAAAGGTATGTTTTATCATCTTTGTATGTTTGAAAATTCTCTTGTATGTATAATGATTTACTAAAGCCAAACTATTAGCTGGTATCAGTGTGGATCAAATGTATGATGTTACACATGTTATGAGTGACTTATTAAATAAAATAAATTACTTTTCAAAATTGTCTTCAACAGGCTGCAAAGGAACAAACCCAAGATCTCATAGTGAAAACCAACAAGCTGCAGGGAGAAAAGTGAGTTGATTCTAAAAGTGTACAAATTGTGTGTGTTTGGATGTGTGTGGATATGTGTGCGTTACTGTACAGCATTAACCTTAAAATAAGATAGACATAAGGAACAGTAGCTTGTTCTACTGTAACTTTTGATGCAGTAGTTTTGTATTTTTGTATTGAATTATCTTATATTGGAAGGTTTTTCTGTTGCTTCATAAAATTGGCAGACAAAATGTTAGGTATTTCTTTTATGCTGTCAAGTCCATGATAATTCTCTAATGTTCAAATTGTTCTTTAGGATTCATTGAGCACTCAAAGAACCTCAGTCACAGTCTCAACAAAAGCTGAATCTTTTATGTAAGGTAGTATTTGTTGTAGGGCTGTCATAATGAATTGCATTGAACACGATTTGTACTCAGCATTGTTCACTCTCGTACAAGTGTTGATGTGGGAATTAATCAAGAGACACAACCTCATTCTGTCATTGCAAACACAAGTTGTTTCTCAGTCTGATTGTAACTAACTTGTCACTAAAATGTAAAAGACCATATGATGAGTCTGCCGCACTGAACTTTTAAGCAAGTAGTTCAGAATGTCAAGGAGGTCATGGAGATAAGATAGAAACTTTTTAAAAAATTATCTACTGAAAGTTCAAAGAATCTCATACAGCCATTTCTTCCCTTATCTTTTCTGTGGCCACAAGTCATTTTGGAAACCTGTCACATCACGCCACTGATAGGCATCTTCATCAGTCCAAAGCTGGGCGCCATTAGTTCACTCTCTCTGGTGTCTCTTTTCCACAGAGAAATTACCCCTATTTCTATTCAGGCAAGTTTCCAGACACATAGCACTTTAATTAAAGCACAAAGCAGGAACAACATGGTCCACTTTGCTGTTGATAAGCTTTTATTGCACACGCATTGTTTGGAAAGTGAGACCATTTAATGTGCTTGCACTTCCTTATTTTCTTTGCTTGAATTTGAATTGCTTCTGACAGTTGTCAATTGAAAGGGATTTCCACATTTTATTAAAGCCAGGCCATTAAATGAAAGCCTGATGATTTTAAATAATTGCATAACTAAAGATACGGCCTGCCAAGTTAGAACGCTAATAAGTTGAAGAATGAATTTCTGGTTGGTGAATTGCAGCTTCTCTTTAGTGTCAGAAGTTAGAGAGATTTGGTGCAGGGCAGGAGGAGTTGGCAAGCACATCTTTATTTTTGATGAGGAGGGATGAATGATTCATGAGTTTGATGAATATTTCTCCTGCAGTTGTCTATTTGCATAAGGAGGGCAGCAATCATCATTAATGGTGCTCTCTTTGTTTTATTTGTCATGTCCTGTGATGTTTGGCCTTGAGATAAACATCAAAGTAGTTCCTGTTTACACTGCATTACTTCCTGATCATATTGAAGTCAGGCAATTACAACTGGAGCGCAGCCATCAGCATGTTCTTGTATTTGAGCATGTGCTTTGAGATTTGCTGACAACACATATTAAGAACCATCAGATATGCAGATCCAATATATACAGCTCACCATGACATAGAGTCATGAGTGGAGTCAGACGGTGTATCTTGGGTACTCAGCCATCTGCAACTCTTGGAATACTGATGGATTTTTTTTTTTTGGTTGAAAGCTTGCCAATAAATTTAATCTAGGTATCATTAATCTATGAATTTGGCTGGCAGAGTGTTGACAGGGATGTGAAAATATAACGTCCGCTACTGTTCGCTGATAGCTGGGGGTTGGGATGGTTTCATTAGCATTTGTGGCGGATGTGACCTTAGCGCTCTGTGACCTTCTCAGTTGACATAAAGGAAGGGGCACGGGCAAAGATAATGTAGATTTCTGGCAAAAGACACTGCTGCCAGCTGTGATGTACGGCAGCAATTCCATGCTCCGCTGGCACAGATTCAGGACCTCCTTCATGAAAAGGTGACATATGAGGAGAGGGAGTGCGATAGAAAAGGAAAGAGATGAGCTCAGAATGTGAGAGCAGTGAAAGACACCAGTGGGGGTAAAGCCACCAGTGCATATGTGCCGAGACTGAATTAATACAAGTCATATCGCTTTGTGCAGGGGGGTCTTGTTGGAGGTAAGTGGTCAGAGATTTTTCATGAATGCCCTTCTGAGTGGTCCCCTGCCTTGTCTTTTTCTTTGCATAGTGGTCCACTGGGACCCGCTGTCTGTCTGCATGACATTTTCATTCGCAGAACCACAATGACCCCACAGCCAGATGGGATGGTGTCTGCACGCTGGGCTTTGACCTTGTCTTGAGCAATTTTGTCTCAGAAGAGCTGCCAGGGGAAGTGTGCAGTCAAGCTGTCCTCCTTCAGCCACCCACCAGTCAGCCCACTGCACCACACCACTCCAGTCTTCTCGGTCAGATCTATTTCAGGTCACACAATCCTCTGCAGTCCCAAGCCACTGTCTTTTTTTATGTGTCTTCTGTTGACACTTATTATAGCAGTGCTACATTTGCAGCAGAAGCTCACATTTTGTGCTTATAGGGCAGCTCTGCTGAGACTCCACAGTCGCTTTCAAAGCTCTGCAGATGCTCTTGATGTGTATTTACCCAGCAGAGCAGGCCTGTCCTGAACTGTTTGCTATCTTATCTGCCAGTGGCACTGTGTCATTTGTCAGCTTTAATGAAATGGAAAGGAAAGGCGGATTGCTTACAGTGTGCAGAAGCAAAGGTGGAAGAGGTGAGCCAATGAGAGTAGACGCCCCGTGTTTGTCTGCCAGCTTTCAGACGTGCTGGTCTTTTGTTTTGGGCTGGTTCTGTTCAAAGACACTGTCAGCAAGAGCACTAAATAGGTGTTGTGTGTTGTTCCATAATGAAACGTAATGCTACCCACCTGCCCTGCGCTGTGTGATCTTTGCCTTAGCGTGACATGTTATCAGCTGAACATGTCGAGACGTCTCACCAGCGGATGTTTCTATGCACTGTGTGACCTCACAAGCAACCGTTCTTCAGCCATTACTGAACCACTCAGGCAGCCACAGTAGGCCTACTTGGCTGCATGCCAAAGAGCAAAGATAAATATAGTTACCACACCTAAGATTTACCTCCACTTCACATGTGTCAGCCACTAGTTTCCCTCAGTAGTTCCTACAGCCTGTGATGGATTATTCGACATGATCATTTTCCCTGAAAAATAAAGCAAATGTTCTCAGTGTGACTTCTGTGTAGGTCATTAATAAATCAAGAGCTCTGACGCCCTCGAGAGAACAATCAGGGACATCAGAGTGTAAATGACAACCTGTGTAAAATGACACTTGAGCCTTATTAAGGCTCAGCTTGCTGTTAATGAGGGTATGGCTGTGACTATGTCTTTGTGTTGTCTGATGTGACTGACTGCGACTGCACTCTGTGATCATTGGCGCGTGGCAAACTAACAGCTTTGTGAATGGCAAATTTCCATGCAAGCCTCTGAGATGGCCCCTAATAGATTTTAATGGATAATCGACCCACACGGTTTACAACTTCTAAGAGGGTTGGACATTCACTCGTATCAGAGTGCACTTGATCCACTTGGTGCTCACTGTATTATCAGATTATCAGTCAGTTGTCAAAATAAAAATTTGAAAATGTCTTGTGAATCTTTTCATAGAAGTAAAACCTTTGAGTCTGCTATTTTTACCCTCTTTAATAACTAGTGATCTTGGTAGATGTTATTCACTGATTAAGCTCATTTTTTATAAACAGGCAAAGCTGTTCATGAGATTGTACTGTGTTATATTGCTTAAAGGATTTCTGCGCTTGAACAGACAAAATCAATCAACCTAGTGGGAAAATCTGAACACACATACACACACACACACACACACACACAAACAAAAAGACGAGCCGTTACACACTTGTTTTCATCCCATCGTGTAATATTATGCAGCCTTGGTCTAATTGAACTTTAACTTGTAGGGCTCACTGCAAGAAAACCTTAGATCTTTGAGCTTATTTTCTTTGGAGCCCAGAGTTTATACTAGTTGCCTTTACGATGTGATGTTGCTGATTCACTCAAGTACGTTGCCTCTCTCTGGTATTCGGTAATTGCAGTTTGGAGAAGAATGTGTCATGTCCTGACAGCGCTGTAGAAAACCGTCCTCCTGCTCCACCATTCCATTGCTCTCCGTTGCTCTGCTGCTCGAGCTCCCACAATCCACCTCTCCTCACCTTGTACAGGCGTGTGCAGCCTGTCTCTTTGTTGTGATTTATATCCTGGAGGAACAGGTCTGTCCCTCTTGGCCTGGACGTGAGAAATTGGGGGCATCTGTTATCTTCTTGAGCGAAGTTTGGCATGTTAGAATGTTTCCTCTGCTGGTGCCGCCTCGTCTATGAAACTCAACATGCTCATTGACAGAAACCTTAATTGCTGCCTTAAAATGAAACGCACTTCTGACACAGGACGTTGAGCACATTATATAATTGCCATTCAAGTGATTTAACCCAGAGAATACTGTTAATAATAATAAAACAGAAGTTGCCTTTTCCCTTTTCAAAAATTGCTAATGAGTTTTCTGCATTTTAGCAAAAAATATTAAAAAGTAGCTTTTGGACTCTGAGCATTAATATTAAAGTCATGCAGTCAGATACATCAGTGGGTCATTCAAGTCAACTCTTCTCATAAACTCAGTGAAAATGAATTCACCTGAAGGCAATAACTGTTGGTAGAAATTCAGTCTGTGGCTCAAATGCCTCTTGAATGAAACACCAAACTGTGACATGTTAAATGTAAGAGAAGAGATAAGGCTTATGAAGCCTTAATGACTGTTAGGACCATTGGATGGCCAATAAATTTTATGTCCTATTTAAAATCTCCTGTCGGACCTTTCCCCCAGATTCGGTGTTATATATGTGTGCGTTTCTGTCTGTTTTTCAGATAATAAATCAACAACCTTTAATGATAGAAAGTCCATGTTTGCACCACAGTTTCTCACGACAGAACAGATGATCTAATTAGAGTTTTGTAAAAACGTCTGCATACATTTGCATGTTGGTGTTAAAATCTCCTTTCTTGAGACAACTATAGCTCCTCGCTCTACAGGAGTTTACAGATTTCATATTAATATTGCTCACGTGTCGTGTGAAGACAAGCATGTTCACATGGAAATAGTTGCTGTATAATTTATACACCACTCAGTTTAATTAATGGCCTCATTAGCATAGCTTATTATTTTTTTATGTATCACTGTAATTGCGGTGGGATACCAGGTAGCTCGAGTGCCTCCTGTTTTAATTTGTAAAGTCTCAGTGCCGTGGTGTGTTTTCTCTTTCTCCAGTCAGTTCTCTCCTCTGTCCTGACATTCACAGTCTATTTGTACACGCATGTGCGGGGTTGGGCTGTGACAGGTACCTATTAAAACAAAAAATGTGACTGCCTTCTGTTACATTACCTACATAATGTATTGTAATTAGTGTTTGTGACAGACTAAAAAATTGCTTTTGACAATGTCACAGTGGAAGCATGAACATCCAAAGGCCTTTTTGAAGTACAGGCACGGCTGCTGTGTCGCTATAAAATGAAACATTTATTATTATAGTCACTGCTTATAATTGTAATGATGTAGGTTGCTGTAATGAAGTAAGTTTTAAAATTACGCTCCCCAAGCCTATCTGTGCGTGGAATTGAAGACGGCAGTCCAGCCAAGCTGTCGTCTTTGTGTGTGACGACACAATCTCAATGCACGAAATGTGTAAAGGGCAAACAGGCCTTGAGGTCCTGCGTGTGAGGCCCGGTGAGCTGCACCGAGAAATGCTAAATTATAGAATCCTAAACAGATTTACAACCCTTTACTTTCAGCTGGCTGAGCGCTGGTAATAGCTGTGTGAAAGAGACAATGGTCAGATAATGCTGGGTTCTCCTCCTCCACCAAAACAACCTGGTGATTTACTGATCCAGCCTTGTTTTCACAGACAGGGGAGAGAATATAGACGAGGTGGTTTGGATGGAAAGACGGGAGGACTCGCTCTTGTTGTGCTATCCCGTGACAGAGTTCCCTGTTTGACTGGGGGCGTTGCCATAGTCACTATTGTGTTGAGACACTTATAGTGACACAGATAGTGATCGTTCTGCTGTTATTGATAGCGACAAAACCTGGCCAGTATCCGGCTCTGTATTCTTTTTGTTTCCCTTCTCTCCCTGTGTTATTTGTTTTCTCACTGCTGCACATGATATCTTCACTGTGTGTCCCACCCTGTCTCACTGTCCCACTCACTTCGCTGTGAGCGTAGGTGTGTATGAGAGGACTATGACTGCCATCTGCTGTAGGACTTCAAACATTACATCTTGTTGACAACATGCACCATTTTTTTTGTAAAATGAAAGCATATAACTTTGTTTTCAACACTGACAGCTTCTTCTGTTTACACAGTCAGAAAGCACAAGGGGGGGGGGGGGGGGGGAGAGGCAAAATACAGTGATAAAACTCAGTGATGAGACAGAAGGAAAAAATCTGAATGTTTTTGTGAGATAAAAATCCACAAGGGCCTTGAAGTGCAGACAAAACAAACAGTGACGACAAGCAAAGGCTCTAGAAACTAAATGACAAAACATTATGAGGAGGAAATAATTCTTTTTAGAGATTTTAAAGTACAACAATGGAAAGGAAAGGAAAGGAAATTACAACATTTATCTCTGTCCCCTCAGTCACCGCCTGGAGGTGAGAGCTCAGGTTGCTCAGGCTTTCCTTGCCAAGTTCCAGTTATCTAATGAGGAGATGGCCACACTGCGAGGGTCTCGGGATGCACCCATTACTGAGGTAATCTCCATTATAATGTATTCTAATGAATTGAATTATCTAAAGAATGCTCCTATCCGCACGCACAGGATGGGAGAAAAGAATAGAGTCAGAAAGGAGGCTCCATTATCTGTATCCTCGAGGTCAGAGGTTTTCAAAGTTGGGGCAGGCCTCCGCAGGAGGGCTGAAACAATTTCAGGGGAGGCTCAGGGAATGGAAGTGAACAAATATTACGTTAGTTATCAAAAGGAAATCACATGGAATAACCTAAATGTGTGTGATTTGGCTAAAGAGAATTGTTTTTTCTCCCACTTTCCCAGAATCAGAAACTAATAAAATGGTTAAGAACAGACCTTTTTCATGTATTTGTTTTTATCTGTTACGTCAAACAGCAGCACCGGGATGTCTTGGCTCAGTTGTCAAATGTCTATGGAATCAAGTATCCTAATATTGATCCTATAGGCAGCCTGGAATTGATATGCCGCCACAATATTTAATCAGTTGTAAGATGTGGTCAAGATATTCTACAGCCCATTAATTTCAATTTTGAAGAAATTTGAGATGATATTTACGTTTTCATGTCCTATCCTTCTCTTTATACTGTACACCAAAATGCTAAAGACGAATCTAATGATCAGACAAATAACTTGTTTGTACACTGTGCTTCTTATGTGTTTACTTTTCGTATGATTATGATATGCACTTAATAATTTAGCATGTGACACCACACATCTGTCAGCTAACACTCTCTCAATATTTGATGATTCTAAATGCTGTCCTTGCTCACATCAGGCAACATTTTACCAAAGCAGTAATAATTGGCTTCTGCAACCCATATAGCGCCTAATATATTCATTACTGTGTCGTTCAATTTCCCAGGATTTCTTCAAAGCTCTCAGCCGAGTGAAGCACATCCATGAAGATGTGAAAATCCTGTTGCGAACCAACCAGCAAACTGCAGGGTGAGGTGCTCATTCCATAGTGTCGCTCTGTGCTCCACTTCCTCTGACTGAATAAAATAACAGTGTCTTTGACAGTGATTCTATTCTTGTGTTAAATTCATGGCGTTTATTTTGAACCTGAATGGTGGAACAGACAAGTGGAAAAAAAAACATGCAGGTCTGGTATGTCATTGTCAGGGATCTAACTCTAGGGTTATGGGTATGTAATGTGTGGTCTTGGTTTGCATGCTTGTTCCAGGTTAGAGATCATGGAGCAGATGGCCGTGTTACAGGAGACATCATATGAGCAGCTCTACCGCTGGGCTCAGAGTGAGTGCAGTACACAGAGTTAATATCACCATCACACTATGTACACATTGTACAAGGTCTCCATATCGAACTGGATAGAACTGAATAAAAAACTGTGCTCTTTGAAGTAATGCCGTGTATCGGATGTATTTGAGGACACATGTGACTCATAATCTCTGACTGACTTTTGCCAGAAGAATGCCGGCAAACAAAATTCTTTTCCTTTGCTTAGCCATGTGTTTTGTCATTGAAATTAAAATGGACATAAACCATTTAGATCACAGAAACCTCATTTGTATAATTATACCATAACAAAATATAGAGAATTTACTAAATTATGAGTTGCTCTATAGACACCTATTTTGCTATGGTTACGATTTGTTTAAAAGACCCAAACCCAAAAATTTTGCCCAGTTGAAAATTTGGTATCGGTCAAATGAAAGAGATGTAACTTATTATGTTGTTTTGTGTTTTCTCTGTATGTAGCAGAAGTCTGTGTTGTGAAGGGTCTTATATGTATTTGTTAGTTGTTAGTGTGGGACAGTTACATTTTCACAAAAATATTTCTGCACATTTCTTTGAAGAGGGCATTTACTTGTATTTCCAGCATTAGGTAAGGTCTGACAAGAGTCGAGTGTGTTGACCCATTTTCTCCGCAGTCTGGAAGATTGGCCGCTGCCTGTTCATTGTTTGTATTGTCTGAAGCATAAGTAAACCGACTTCTTGGTACAAGCTCATGGGAAAATATGATTGAAAAATGTTCTTGGTGCTTTGAATTGCTTCTTGCCAGAAGGGTTGCCATGGTCCAAAACATTTAGAAACAATGAATGGAGCATAACACAAGCACAGTTGTTAGAAAGACTTTGACTGTTAGTTAGTTTAGTTAGTCTTTTTATGTAAATCCTTTATATTTTAACTGTGCAAATAATCTATGCAATTGCTGCACAGTCCAATTTTCAGTATAATAGTACACACCACCTGTGTATTACAATTATGTGTGCAATTATCCATAAAGGTTGCACGTATATAAGTTAAAGGTGGATATAGTTGTTATAGCTTTTAGTTTAAATTTATTCTCATTTTAGTATTTTTATTTATCACTCAGTCGCTCTTTTCCTCTACTTTTGACTCTTGAGCTGCTGTAACAAGTAAATTTCCCCAGTATGAGATCAATAAAGTTGATCTTATCTTATGTATGGATGTATAGATATAGGCTATATAGATAGAGTGTATAGATAATTTCTTGTCCTGTTTTCCTTCTTTCCACCAAGACGAATGCAGAGGACTGACCCAAGAGACCTGTGATATCAGCCCGGTGTTGACTCAAGCCATGGAAGCTTTGCAGGACCGACCTGTTCTTTACAAGTAAGCACATCTTTTAAAGTGTTAAAAATCAAGGTGGTGAATATTTTTTTAATCTGCTCATTGATTCTCTAAACATGTCTTCGAACCACTCCTGTTTGCCGCGTCTGTGCCAGATGGCTACAGGCTCTGCATTTCACTCTGCTGCTGTCTCCTGTGGACACTCGCAGGTGAATTGTGAGAGATTATGTCCAAGGATATTCTTGGTGAGTGAAACAAAGAATTAGAAAGCAGCGGAGCAAACAGCCTGAAGCAAATGTTGCCGGCAGCAGAAGAAAATGCACAGCCCACAACCATCGTTGTAACAAACTGCTTCTGGAGCACAAACATTAATTGTATATGTTGCGTAAATGAATCCAAATATATTCCATCATAGTTAAAAAAGACTGAAATCATTATGATTGTAATACAGTTCAGTGATTTCATGTGTGCTGCACTCATGTGATAAGTGATAAAAAGCGAAAGCGTTTAGTCACTCTGACAATCATGACATCCTACATTATGTACAACTGAATCTTGAAAATCCTAAAGTTCACATGATAAAGTACTACTCATGCCCATTACTCAGTTATTTTAAGGCAACCGCTGACAGAAACAGGAAGTACATGATGAAGAAGATAAATACAAATGTTTTTAAAAGCACTGAATGTCAATATCTGTTTAAATAATTTATCCCTTCTAGGAAAGCAATTTGTGCTCATAAAAAACAAGTAATTCCATAGAATTCCCCATTTTCTGACGCTTACAGGAAGTCAAACTTTGGCCCTAAAAAAACAACTCACAGGAAAGTTTCACACGTTACCCCAAGATACGTTATCGTGATTAACCCTCCTTCTGTATTCTCTGAAATGCACCTGTCTCGGTGCCCACAAAGTTTCAAGGTCAAGCTCTGACTGGGGATGTTGAGGCTGAGAGAGCGGAGACCAGTGTTCCTGGAATCTTAATTCAGCACTATCTTGTGTTTAGTCTGTCACAGAGCCTGCCACCGCCAAAGTAATCAAAACAACCTCAAAGTCTTTCCTTTTGGAAAAGCTGCCTGCATTGTTGATTCATGTCAGCGACTGACCTCCAACACACAGTCTGCACAAAAACACTTCTTTTCACATGAGGTCTGGGTGTTGAATGTTGCCTCCTCTCTCTTCTGTTTGGTCAGGTACACACTGGATGAGTTTGGGACTGCACGCAGGTGTGCTGTGGTGCGAGGCTTCATCGACGCACTCACCCGCGGCGGGCCAGGGGGAACTCCCCGCCCCATAGAGATGCATTCACATGACCCTATGAGGTACATTTTTTATCTCATTCAAATTTCTCTGAACGTTGTTGTTTCTGTAATAAAACAAGAAGCAAATTTAATTTCTTATAGAAATGTAATTATTTTTCGATGTAACCAGAGTTGGAGAAGCACAGAGTTACTCCATTGATTGTGACAGTGTGGTTCAGTGTAGCTCAGCTCAGTAAAAATAAAACAGAATCTCCCCTTAAAAATAGGAACATCTATGTTTATGCATCTTCGGAGCGGAGTGGCAGGTCGAACTTAACCACAAGTTGTAATCCATGTATTTGTCATCATGATTTTTACTTTAACAAGTAAACTAGGTTATACTAAACTTTCAACCTTTGTCCTGTTTACATGTGCCCATGATCAGAGGTGCTAAAAACAAATACATTAAATACACTATATTTTGTTCAAAAGAAATGCCAGACTCTTTTGCCTTTATTAGGATTTTGCATGAACATGTGAAAACGTTCCTCATGATCACAAAGTATTAAACACTCTCTAGACTTCAAACTACGTTCAGAGATATTCACATAGAATAGGTTTGTCTAACTCACAACTATACCTTTATTAATTAGCTATAAGTATTCTGTTTTGTATCTCTTGTATGATTCTCATGATTCCCTAAACTATGAATCTGCTACATTTAGTTACAATCTCCTTCTTCATCCTGAACGTTTGAAGCCCAGTTTAAGGATATTAAATGTGTATTTTGTCAAGCTTCCTGCTGTACCACATCCTCCTCCCTCTTCCTCCTGTGCCCAGGAGCCAAATGGGAGATTTTCTCAGAATACCAGCCATGTGTGGAACACAAAATCACCTCCACTTTACAGGAGGCATTGGCAGTTCTCAGAACATCAAGTTCTTTCTCACCTCCCTATGTCCTCACACTCGCTCACAAACACACACACACACGCACGCACATACACACACAGGCTTACACACAATAATTCAAGTTTAACCTTGCTTTTTTTCCGCCGTTGTGTAACACCAAAAGCCATGTGTGCGTTTGGGTGTGAGGGGAGTGAAACACGATGACCCATGCCTCGTTGTAGCTGTGGTCACTGCGCGGTAAGATTAGCCCTCGGGTTGGCCCCTCAGTGACGTGCTATTTAATACAGACTGTTTCGTCCTTCTTTCAGGTATGTTGGGGACATGCTGGCCTGGCTGCACCAAGCCACCGCCTCAGAGAAAGAGCATCTAGAAGCTCTGCTGAAACAAGTCACTCTGCAAGGTATGACGTTTCCTACAAGCTAATTACACAATGTGCAATTCTCCATCATCTCCACTTCATTCATATCTTTATCTTACAAATGTTGGATGACACCCACAGGCTCCCCAACTCCACCCCTTTATAATCTCACGCTTACTGTAAGGTTTGATTGGTCGCATCTTTTAATTTGGTGTGTTTTACGAGTGACCAGCCCTCGTAAACAAATGTCACACAGACTCACAAGTAGCTTGTTTATTGGACAGAGTTTGGGTAACCAGTCGTTCCATGAGGTCAGAGATGTTGGCAGCAGTTAGAGAGTGTGAACAAATCTAATTCCAGTACATTTAGTTCAGCCTGATGGACTAATCCTGTGCTTGTTTCCATAATTTAACTTCTTCGGTTCTCAGAGCGGTAAAGAATGACGACAGCTCAGTGGGGGGGTCGGTCAAGACCGGGGCTTACCCTTGGTGCATTTTGTTTAGCTGAGTTGTTACATCCAGGCTATCACATGTCAGTATTTATCTTCTCACACCCTTTTGGGGCACTTCTTTCAGTTTATGACCTCACTCCTGACAAATCATGCGAGAGTTTGACTTGGAAAGAATTGAGCCCTGCGTTTACAGGCAGGTGTCAGTGTGGTTTTATGTTTCCACCTGAGTTTGAATGACGACATCGCCGCCACCTGCCTAAACACTGTGAACTCCAAAAATAAATGTACAAGTTGAATATGTGAACGTATCCTAAGAATAATACCAGATTGAATTAGGAATGTTTTGACCCTTATAGTCAGTTAGTGTTTTACTGCACATGCATATTTACTTTGAATGCAAAAGAGGATTTTTCCTCCCAATGCTGTATTCATTAATACTGTGCTAGTATGCTTTTATTCATGATATCCTCAAAACAGTTGCTGTATTTAATCCTAAATAACCCTGACTGTGTGTATGTGTGTGTGTGTGTGTGTGTCTACGTCGTGCATCAGGTGTGGAGGATAACATGCAGGAGGTTGTCGGACACATCACTGAGGGAGTCTGCAGGCCGCTGAAAGTGAGCAACCAAGCTAGTTTCAGATGCTCTTAAAGAACCACTGACCAACTCTCGGGAAGTCACTGTGTTTTCTCATGTTCTGCTCACAGGTTCGGATAGAACAGGTCATTGTGGCTGAACCGGGTGCTGTCCTGCTTTATAAGCTGTCCAACCTGCTCAAGTTCTACCACCACACCATCAGGTATTTAAACTCAGGCAGGTTTGTGGCTGAATAACAACTCAACAATGACTTAAGAGCTGAAATTATGTCAAGGCAAAAATTTTGTCATTTGTGGAAGAAAACCTGCTTTGGTTTGATTTTTGCAAATTTTTAAATTTGCTATGCATTTTCTGTTTTACATCTATGTAGGATAAATATCTTTTTTTACACTGTTAGTTGGAGGAAACTAGCAATTTGAAAATGTCACTTAAGGAGCTACAGCTAAGAATTTTTTTGCTTTATTTTGCATTTTATAGATGTAAACAATCAGCTGAAGATTAAAAAAAAAAGATCATTGATAGTGTAAATAATCACTGTGTGCCATCTGAGTTGACTTATCCACCTATTGACCTTTGTCCAGCTCTATCATTGGGACCAGTGTGGCCTCCTTGCTCATCACTATTGAAGAAATGCACATCCTCAGCAAAAAGATGTTCTTCAACAGCCTGAGCCTTCATGCAAGCAGACTCATGGACAAGGTGCAGTATGAGCATGAGGATTTGATTTGAATAATCCATGATATTGTTTTCATTTGTGCAGTTGTAAGAAAGTGATTGCTAAGAAAATAACATATCATCACCTAAGGAAAGGGATTGAAGAAGGAGAAGAAGAAGCCGTGTTGCTAAAATAGAGACAGTTCGCAATGTTCTTTCATGAAATCACTTAAATGACAGTGCAGAAGTTCAGTATTGCACCCTGTGGACACACATTGTGTATTTCAGCTCTGCGCCTAAAGCCTCAAAGACAACAAGGCTATTTCTGAAGCACTTGTGCTTGTAAACAGTTTCGGCCTGTTGGCCACAGCATCGAAAAGGCGCTAGCTGCCAAAAAACACCAGACTTGTTACCGTTTAGTTAAATTGGCATCCAAATATACCTCAGCACGAGCAGGAGCTCTTCCACGTAACATGCTGGCTGTGTCCTGATCAATAGCAGTTACAAGAATTATCCCTTTTGCTCGGTGTTAATCAAATTGGGGGCCCTCAGGGTTTTGGTGTCAATTCCAGCTAATGCCAGGAACACAGCCTTCTCATAATTTGCTCTATTAGGTGGACAAAGGTGGCCGGGCTCAGTTCTGTGTTGTCCATCCAGAGGCCAATGAAATCAAAACCCTCTTCATTAAAAAAGCTCTTCTGACTCTGAACAAGCCGAGGCGCAGCAGGAAGCAGTCGTATCTTCGCTCTATCATGCTGCTCATTAGGGATGTTTAATGCTTGGATAATGTTATGAGGTGAAGGCTGCGGCACACACACAACTAACCTCTGCTAGAATAATCTTGCTCTTTTGCTCCATCTACTAACACTTTGTCCTCTGGCCCTCTCTGCCTGTGCAGGTGGAGCTGCCACCTGCAGACCTGGGACCCACAGCCTCCCTCACTCAGACTCTGTCCCTCCTCAGGGAGGTGCTGGCCTCCCATGATTCATCAGTGGTTCCTCTGGATGCCCGCCAGGCTGACTTTGCTCAGGTAAACTCATATTTACACATTATGATCAGGATGGGAGAAAAGTCAAACTCCTTTCCCTTCATTGTCATATATTCGAATCAACTGTTGTATCTCTTAAATTTATTTGGTATAAATGACTTAATATTTGTTTTTATCACAGTTTATCAAAGCCAGTGATGTTTGACTGTGTCTTACTTTGTCTCTCCCAGGTGCTGTCATGCATCCTGGATCCCCTCCTACAGTTGTGTACTGTGTCAGCCAGTAACCTCGGCACGGCTGACATGGCTAGCTACATGGTCAACTCACTGTATGTCATGAAGACCACGCTGGCTCTCTTTGAGTTCACTGACAAGAGGCTCGAGATGCTTGAGTTCCAGGTCTGTCCGAAAACAATTATTCACAAATTAGTAGTGAATCAGTCAAATCTCTTTTTTTCAGGTGTCTGTTTACATTTAATTACAGTTAGCCAAGGCCTTGAATCTAATAATATCCCACACCATAGAGAGACAAGACAAACTGAATCATGAAACAGTGTTTTTCAACATGTCTGTGCATAGAGACCTTGTTCATTACAAAGAGTTAATTCTTTTTGTTCTTTTCACAGAAACCCATAGAGCCCAAATCTTTTATTAAAAAGATTTAATTTACTGTCTCTATGGTGTGCGTCATGTATTGTCGTTCATGCTCAAATGCGCCATCTATCTCTCTATTTTTAGCACGTCTTTTGTAATTGAGTACCACAAGAGCTCCTGTGGAAGTTTCATTATCAATAGCACAGTGGTTCTCCATTAACCACAAGTACCATTGGTTCACAATGAAGGCTTGGACTGGATTTTAAGCCGCTCTCTCCCACGTTTTCTAGATCGAGGCTCACCTTGACACTCTGATCAATGAGCAGGCGTCCTACGTGCTGACCAGAGCCGGACTGAGTTACATCTACAACTGTGTCCAGCAGCACAGCGCTGAACAGGTGGAGCACTTAACTACACATTGACATACTGTACACATTATAGACATGTGAATTTTTTTTCTCTCATCTCTCCTGTTGGACTCCCTAATGGTCCTCTTTTATATTATACAGAGCCTGTTGTTTACAGTATGCTACCTCTTTGGGCTTTACAATAGTTATTGCTATGGTTACCACATGACCAATGTCTTTATTAGGGTATAATAACATTTCTATCAGATTTTCAGATGAGAAAGGGGCACAGGGAGGCAGATCATATTATGTTCTATTAAAATATATTAGCTTCTCCACAAGTGTTCTGTGCAGATGAGAGAGCTGATGCCCTGCAGCCTTCCTCCCTCTTTGTAACACACTTTTCCACTGGGCTGACTGAGACCCATAGTTGTGGTTTAGCATGCGAGTCTTGAAACCCCAGGTCATGTTAGGACACACCACACCCTGCTGCTGCTGCTGCTGCAGCTCAACGCAAAGCTCAATCAAGAACTGTCATTCTTCTGCAGACTGCCTCTCTCCTCGGGTGGCCTGTCTTGGGTTTTCTCTAAATAGTCTTCTGTTTGAAAAGATTAAGTCTAGCTGTCTACACTCGACGGCATCCCAGATGTCAACGACTGACAAGAATCCCTAAGTTTATTTTAGACTTTTCAGGTTTACTTTCGCTATCTGTGTCACATTTTATCCCTGTAATTTTCTGTGATACATCAGATGAACATGTCAGAAACAAGAAAACGGTGATTAAAACAATACTGTTCACTGGCTGGTAGCTGGCAGAAGAGTTTGTTTCCTCCTACTATGTTAATATGGCCATATGTCCATAAAATCTCTCCGGGCACTGCACTGTAGCTTTGACCCTTGCACTGCCGTCTATTTGCTGCTTTTAATGTTGGCAATTTAGGCATTTAAGCTTGACTTAATGTTGCCATTCTGGATAATCAGTGTCAGCTAATTGCCTGAAAGGTACCTGCTGTCGTGTTCACAAAGTCAGTCATGTGTTTACCTTGTACAGTTTTTGTCTTGTTAACATCAAGATTTAGGGAGGGAATTTCCCCTGTTTACAAATCAACACTCACAAGTTCAGTGTGTTCAAAAAATGTTATTTTTCCCAATAAGTCTTTTCAGTACTGTAAATTATGGCCGAATAATAATTGTAGCTATCAAACTACCAACATTAGGAATTTTTCACCAACATAAATTTTCTCTTTTTGTAATTTTCAATGTTTTTGAAGTCAGTGTAATTTTTTATTATGCTACTGTTTATATGGTCCATGGTTTCATCAGTGGAAGGAAATAATGAGACAGCATGACACAATGATGATGTGATGATTGATGCTGATTTCTCTTAACCAAAGAAACAGAAATGATCCTATTTATACACTTAGAAATCAGGAGTTAATATTATCATTCAGTCATCAAGCAGCTGCTGAGGGAAGTGTAGACATACGACAAAGTAAGAAGCCTTTTCAAGGCTGCTTGCAAACCTGAGTGAATGAAGACCTCAGCCTCCTGACCTTTCTTCGCTTCTGAGATTCAACATTGTTGCTGTTCAAACACTGGCCTTGAGCTGGATTCTAAGCTGGTGTCCACTTTTGTTCTCAGGGTCCTCTGTCCCTCCTCCCCAGCATGGACAGCTCTTCTGTGAAAGCAGCAATGGTGAGTTACAACGATGGTAATAATGAAGCTAATTTTCCTGCAGGACTTAATACATTTTCACCTGATTATTATGATTCTTTGACTCATCGCCTGCTGTTAACAACAGGTCCAGTTTGATCGGTACTTGTCGTCGCCTGACACTCTTGTGATGCCACAGCTCAACTTCCTGCTCAGTGCGGCAATCAAGTGAGTTCCCATCCTTATTGTTAGCAGCTCTCTCTGTTCAGGGAAACAGTCGCCAATATGCAACATTCAGGCTTCGAGTTAAATGTTTACAACGTCGCATGGTGTTTCAGCAGGGTAAAGAGCACATTCAGAGAGATAAAAATAGAACAGGAGCGTTGACCTAATAATGTTCAACATTCATTAGTTTCCCAGATCTAAAATGATCATTACTGCATTCCAAACAAAACACTCGACTAAATGCACTGCGATTTTTGGATGCTAAATTGCTAAAGCCACCAACACATTGAGAGAGTGGTCTGCAGGACTGCCTGTATTTGTCTTACTGATCAGAAAATGCACATGCTTTTAGCTCAATACAGCTGCTACATTGGAGCGCTCTTTCTATGAGTCACGTTTACTGGGAAGTGCAGCAGGCTTGAGGAGCACTCTGTACCTCAGGTTAATGTTCTCTATTAATGGACATGGGAGGACTGATGGGCAGGACGCCATTAATTAGCTTCTGGTCCATTTCTCACTCACACTCGTTCCCTGAAATCATTCCTCCTCTTTGTCTTTCTCTCTCTCGCTCGCACGCGCGCTATCTCTCAAGTCTGCTTCTCTGCTCACCTAAATACACAAAAACACCAGCCAGCCCTCTGAAAACACTCCTGGAGCGTACAAATAATGGGAATGTACTTTTAGACTCCGTTCGTTTCACATTTCGTGTTAGTGCACTTGGATTGGAGTAAGGTGTTGTACACAGCACTGTGGTTCTGTGTTCTCTGTGGGCCAATTAAAAATATGGATCTCAAGAGCCTGAGTGGGATACAACAGAGGCGCTCCCACTGTGTCCTTGAGTCCTCTCACTGGGCTCTTCAGTCCGACTGTTGCATCCTCCATTTGTACTCCACTGCAAGTAATAGTCAAATCATCTCCTTCACTTTCAATGGCAAATTATTTTTATTATAAAAGATGCAAAACAATATATGTTGCTTCTAATTATTATTTTTTTATGCTTATTGTTTTAATTGATAAATAGTTTGGTCTATAAAATGCTACCAAGTGATGTCTTCAGAAGATGTATTTTGTCTGGCCAACAGCCCAAAACCCCAAAATATAAAATGTACTATAATGTAAGACCAAGTAAAGCAGACAGTTCTCATGCTTCAAAACTTTGAAACATTACTTTTGCTTGAAAAAATGAACAAAACCGTTGATTATGAAAATAGTCAGCCAATCCTTTTCTGTCCACCGACTAATTGCTCTGAAAGGAAACAACAAAAATCTGACACACCTGAATTTGATTGAAGCAACTGCAGGAAACCATAAAACGAAAAATAACACTGTATTTTACGTTTTCTGATCAAAGGATGGTTGCTATGATTAGATTGAATAAACCTTCTGTTAAACCAGTCGCTGTGGCTGACACCTCATGTTTGTGCATTAATGCTGTAATATGTATCCATAGATGGCAGTGTGCACCACTTACTGCCGCTCATTGTTTTGACACAGCGGGGGCACACAATGGTCACTGAACAAAAAAAAGTAATTAGGGCAAATTCTTACTCATGGCTGACTTATTTCAGCTCTTTATCGGCGACTAATTACAGCACAGCTCTGCTCGTCTGATTGAAGCTCGAAATACTAGAATTGAAAAGGCCTGTTCTCAGCTGGTGCTGATTCTGTGAGTATCAAAATCTAAAGAGTTTTATCTGTTTGTACAGGGAGCAGATTTTCCATCAGTCAACAGAGCTGGTGTGCAGAGCCTATGGGGAGGTTTACACAGCGCTGACCAGCCCGGCTAATGGCTACAAAGACCCAGAGAACCTGGTACCCAGATCGCCTAAGCAGGTTCAGACCTTGCTGTCCTGAGAGACACTTGTCCACCTGGCTGATCTCAAAAACATAGGGTGAGCGCCAGCGAAGGACAGCCTGCAGGTTATTTAAGGAGCTGTGTAATTTGCGCTGTATAATAATGTAAATGTATATAAAAGTAGTTGTTAAGGTGGGGTTCTTTGTGAGAAATGTGGGATGTGGGTTGCTGACCTCAGAGAGACACTCCTGTGTGCCAGGAGGAAAGAACATTATATGCATATGATCCATTTAGTTTGACCGCTGCAGGCAGTCAGCTTGTTTTTCTCTCTGTAAAGCACATATGTCTCCTCCTTCTCTAACTGTTTCCACCCCATGTTCTCTGTTTGAGGTCCATAATTGTACAAAGCAGTGTCTTTCTATTGAAAATATTGAACATTATATAAAACAAAAAGATACACCGAATTTAAGAGATTTGTCTTATTTTTCCACACTTAAAAGTGGTCGGGAAAAATTCGGCCACATTGCCAAGAGAAACCTCAGAAGCTTCAGCACAAACGTCGTGTTTATTTTAATCTCAACTGTTTGGAGTTGTAGGGGATAAAATGGAAAATCTGTCTTAACCATCTCATTTAGCTTTTCAGAATTGTCCGCCATGCTGACTAAGATGTGAAAATAATACTATCGTGATACCGGATTCAGTCATTTGCCGTGAATTCGAGCTTGAATGAATGAATCCTTGTTCGTTATGTTGAGTCAGGTGGAGAATCTAGTCACCATAAGAGCCATGTTAAGCCCTGCAGTAATTTTTGAATGTACTGACATATGAACTAACTTTCTCACGGTGTGCCCAAACAATTAGATTATCAGGATGCATGAAGGCTTAATAAGGCTTTGATTTCATAAGGATAATCTTCAGCTTTCATGAATTAAGATATACAGAAATTATTAGAAGTGAAACCTAAATTTGAATTGGCCCAAATCCAGACCCAAACAGATAGATGTCAAAAGGCTTGATGTACTCCATTATCTTAAATTAAATTAAATGCACAAGCAGCACAGTTCATCTCAATAGCCTGCTTTTTTTCATCTCTCTCTTTTAAACTCACCTCATCAGGATGGGACAGTTTGTGACATGATGGTGTATAATATCATATCAGTGAATTTCTAACACCACCCAGTCCAAGTAATCTCCAATAAAGCACCATTGAAACAGTAAAGATAAGTGAATATTGATCCAGTCTGTTGTTATGGTCTGTGCTGGCCTGAGAGGCAGCATTTCATTTCTGCTATCTGACATCAAGGTTCATGGCAGCGGGCCTGATCTTGGCAGCACTGCCAACACTTAGTCCCAGGATTTCCCCAGCTCGCCGGATGTTACTCAGATGTCATTGGCCAGGACATTGAGTACTGGGAATAAATGGAATACCACAAAGTTCAGCATCTGGACGGCGCTCTTAAATCCTTTAAATAGACCGCCTCTCTCTTCCAATTCTGCTTGGCTCCGCTCGGATACAAGCTGGATTCTTGGGTGTTTTTACTCAGCAATCTTTGGCAGAAAGCGGGATAATGTTTGAGAAGCGGGATTATTGAATAACAACATATTGTTCGCGTGAGACAATACACACGGCGCGCACCCCCCACTTACTCGGCTTCGCATCAGTTATGTGTGAATACATGTGGACCTACACAGTTCAGCACGTGAGAGCTTTTCCCTGCCGCTGTCTGTATTAATGAGTTGGCAGATGTGAGAGGTGATGGAGTCACCACTTAGAGGCAGGTAGTGGTGAGCAGGGTGGCAAACATTCATCCCATCATCTGCTCCGTATGACAACGGTCACCAAGCTTTTGCCTGCTGAAGCATGAGACCAGCAGGAATCTGGGTTAAAGGATGATACCGGCAATATTGAGTTTGTTTTTTTTTTTTTTTTTCCCCTCTCGCTCTGGTGATTAATGTCGATCCACAGCTAACAATGTGTGTCTTATCTATTGCCTCAGCAGGAACTTTGAAAAGAAAATGAGTCAAACAAAATGCACAGCCTCTGTGAGATCACACATACTGAACTCATGTTGCTCTTTCTCCTCGTTCATGCTTAGAAATATCACGTGTTCCCTCTGTACTTGGAAATGAATCATCAGCGCCTCAAAGCAGGATTTGGTAACTAGTTGATAAAGAGGAATGAGGGGTTTGTGTCACAACATGATGATGCTGTTCTGCTGTATTTCATTTGAAACATAAGTTTGTTAAATCCTGATACAGGACAAATTCAGGATAAAGAAAGAACTACTTTTTATTTTAACTCTCATCTGCATCTAAAACACTCTTCAAAACAAATGATTAAGCATTGAACTAATTAAATTGATCTTGTGACTATTGCTTTTATATGAATGGACACAGTGAGAAGCTTCACTATATTCAATGAATAGACGACACATGTGATGTTGCATTTTACTATTTATCAAATGTTGACCTTTTCTAATGAATCTAAATGAATTTAAGAATCTAAAATATCTCAAGTGAATTTGAACTGGAGTCAAACATATGATTTTTTTTTACTTTAGAAACACGTTTGAGTTGAACATTTTAATTGTATTTCATGAACTTTTGCAAACACTGGATCAACAATATTGTGCCATAGTTTTTAAATTGTATTATTTTTTCCAGTTATGCTTTGTTGATACTGTGATGATTTTGTGAAAAGAGAAGAAGAATGTTTTCTTTCTGATACAAATATAACAGTATCGTCTGGAAACCTGTTTATGGCACGATGAATTCTGCGTCATTATCATATCATATTTTAACAATGCTACGTCTCCTCCCTTTGCGTGACACCTGGCTTTTTCTCCAACCTTTGACTGTGGTGGTTCAGACCAACAGAACACGTTTGATTGCTGATTTTTCCAAACTAGTTCTGATTGAGCACAACCTGAACCTCAGGAGTAGCAAGGGCAGAATATGAAAATGAAATTCAGTAAAGTACATATGTCACTACAAACCAGGGGAATTTGGAACACGCTGAGCTTAGAAAACACCCTTTAACTCTGCTGATAAATTTCTTTACCAGGGACACCGTGCTTCTCCTTCCCACCTCTAATCTTCCCACGCAGATAACGTCCTGTCCGATAGGAAGCCGTTAAGAAATCAATGGCGAAACAATGGACTTTGTGCCACTAAACCACGACGTTAAGAACACTGTAAGGTGTCCGGCGTTAATGTGTTATCTGTTTTGATTAGTCTCTTCGTGTCACAAACTGTGCTGTACTTTGCAGATTATGGACGGTTGCATCATTCCCCCCGCTCCCTCGTTAAACATTGAACACAAACCTCCTCCAGAAAGAGATGTGCTCATCCCCAGAAATCTAATTTATCAGTGCGCAGAACTCTTTGTTTCTGGATTTCATCGCCTCGGCCAAATTCTTGGTTTGAACTGAGCCACTCATCCCCCTCACCCCTAACATACCTTATTATGCCCATTAGAATAAAGACATTCATTATGTAACAGGCTCCCCGTGGATTGTGCTCAAGCTGCTTCAAGCACAGGCCATGATCATCCATCTTATGAAGTTCAAATATCTCGTATCAATACTGCTCATAATTATTTCTCCACATTGCTTTTATTATTTGGAAAGGTTACTTTATGTCAAACCTCTCTCTCTCTCTCTCTCTCTCTCTCTCCCTCTCTCTCGAAGCTATTATGTAATTTGTCTATTAGCACAGGAAGGGGGGGGACACTGTGAAGTACTGACCTGAAACATGAGTGCACGGTAATTAATTTTCTTTTCTGATTCTCTGCCGTTCCCATCGCCCTAATCAGCATTTCATTGAGCGCGTTCAACACGGCACAGACCTTCAGCGACTTTAAAAAACCGCCTTCGAAAAGTCAGCGTTTTGCGCCTCGTGATTTTGACACAGTTATTAATGCGCGTCCATCTGGCGCTGCTATTGACAGGCATACTCCCTGGCTGACCAGATGCATGTCCAGGTGGCCTGATAAACAAAGCATATCAGAGACGCTAACAGCAGAGTGTTTGGTT
This sequence comes from Centropyge bicolor, assembly GCA_037975185.1. Lineage (NCBI taxonomy): Eukaryota > Metazoa > Chordata > Actinopteri > Pomacanthidae > Centropyge > Centropyge bicolor. The sequence goes on along the minus strand of JBBMOC010000039.1, from coordinate 2,109,907 downwards.
AGTTGTGGGATGAGAGGAAAGCGCAGAGATGACTGGCTCTCTGCGGCCAAAGATTAGCCAATGATGGAGCTGCCTTGCCCTCGCGCTGTTGGAAAAGGTTGGACCCCCCGATGGTGCCCCAGAATCCTCGTACAGTATTGCGTGTGGCTGTGATACTTCATTGTGTAAGCCTTCTTCCTCCCAGCAGAAACATGTTTGCTTTTGCTGGTATGAACACTTTGTGCCGAGTCCAGAGCCCGAGCACAAGCACGTTCAGCGATTTCCGAATTGTTTCGCTAATGACCAGATTCGTCCTGTGTTGTTGTTGGATTTGAGTCCCCCCATGAAAAACCTCCTACTGTTTGTTTTTCTGCATGAACGTGATATCTTTTACAAAGTAGAGTCTGCATCACAAGAGGGAGATTTGTGAATATGATAAAGATTTATTGGAACCTAGTGATGGTCAGAGATCAACTCCATCAGTGTATTTTTTAATATGATAATTCATGAATATTTTAAACTGAACTTTTTTTTTTGGAAAACTTTTTTTTACAGATCACCAGGTTTGCCACCCGCACGCAACCAAATCATGAACCTGAGAGACAGACAGACCTATTCACACTAACAGAATAGAGAACAAGAACATGTAACAAATTCACCATGACTAATGCCTCTGAGTAATCCAACATGCTGTCAATCATTACTCACACAGGAGGCACTGTCTCCGCTCTCATTGGTCCAAATGTGGCCGTGCTGTGCGCTTCTTCAAAGCTCAGTCCCGTGACTCCCATCCCGAGGCGAAAGAACAGGGCCGAGCTGTGTTTGTGTGTGCGCAGCAGAGGAAGAAAGGCGGCTGTTACACGGAGCTGCTCTCGACGCCGGGGTCACGGCCAACGACCCGCTCACCCCACTTTCATGTGTCCCCGCTCAGGGACAGTAAACAAACACAGATACGAGAACAAGCTATAGCTGCGTTACTCACTGCTGTGTTTTGACACCAGAGTGATGCAACGGTAGGATCCAGTCAGAGGTGGCAACATCCGCCCTGGTCCTGTCCTCCATCACTGTTTGAAGTGGAGCATCTCATCCTCACATCACTTACAATACCTTTGTATATTTATAGTAAACAAATGATTTGTATTAACCACTTATGTAATTTCTTGCTGAAACTATTTTGCATAATTAACCCCTTCAAATCCCAAAAGGCAAACTTCCCAACTTTTATAGCGTCTTATAACAAATAGCATTCTCACACCAAATAATAGCATTTCCGAGTAGCCTTACCTGCACTGAAGATAAAAACATGTAGGATATCTGATTCAAGTATGAAGTCACATGACTGCACCAATATCCTACAAATGAAAGTAAAGTAAACAATTTGCCTCTGATTCAAAATGCTAAGACCACATTTCCCATGAGTCCCTTTGTTTTCTGTCATGAATTGGCCTTGCCTCTGATGGTACTTCAATTTTTTTCAAGATTTTTTTTTATCTTGCTGAGCATTGCGAACGTGGTGGAAGTGGTCTTTCTTTCTTTTACGTCAATCTTTTATGTCAATCAAAAATATATTATTACCAGATTTTTCCTTCAGTATTTGTAGACATTTCATCAAATCTGACCTCAGTTTTATTTTTTTCTAAGCAGTAATTATTCTGAAGAGTCATTAGTTTATTTATTTGTTAATGACTTATTGGACCTATTTGGACCTTTAATGACACTCGTTCATGTTTTGGATTTCTATGAAAATCAGCTTTTTCTGGTGAGGAAATGAATATGAGAACTGGAGTATTGCTTCATTATCTCTTCTTTCCAAGAAATAACGCAAGGAGCGAGAATAGAACACCCTGATACAGCCATGGTGTGTGTGTGTGTGTGTGTGTGTGTGTGTGTGTGTGTGTGTGTGTGTGNGTGTGTGTGTGTGTGTGTGTGTGTGTGTGTGTGTGTGTGTGTGTGTGTGTGTGTGTGGTGGGTGGTTGCACAGGAACAGCACTAGAGGCCTGAGAGGGGAAGGAGAGAGCCCCAGTTACTGAGTAACCCAGAGCAGCAGTCCCATACTCACCTTTCCCCTAATAGCCCTTCACCTTCCGAACCACGTGAAGTGGGCCTGTATGCTGACTCCCCATAGTGTGCACTCAAACACACACACACCACACCAAGAAAGCTTAGCCAGTGACAGAATCACAGCAGCACACACACAAGAGCATTAAGTAGAAGTTTCCCTTGACAGCAGAGAAAGCAAACTAGCAGCAGATTCAAGGTGAACTATGTCACTTCACTGTCCTGTGAAACACAATGACCTGAGTTTTACTGTTTGTTTGTTGGTCAGTTCTTCTGACTCAACACTGACCTCACTGCGCTGAGATTTTCTGGGTGTTAAAACTTTCACACCCTTTAGGGCCCTGACACATCAAACCATTGGGCCGTGTGTGTGTGTGTGTGTGTGTGTTCGACTGTTTGCTGTGTGATCAGTGCGATTGTCCTCAGCCCGTCCTCATCAGCGGCCATTCAGCAGGCCACAAGCAAAAAGACCTGACGACAGCATTGCGAAACCAAAACTCCGCTTCCAGATGCACCAGCATTTTATCAGATGGATTTATAATTTGTATGCTGAGCTTATGACGGGCTCGTTTAATCAGATTCACTGTGGCGCATCTGTGGTCTGCTGCTTTGTTTTGTTCTTCGCTGCAGTGTTTTTTTGCAAACTCGTAGTGGATTGCTCCCTCGCACGCTCAGAAAGTGTGTGCGCGTTGGCACTCGAATGGCTGTTCTTTCTGTGATAGACGGCAACTTTTAACAGCTATTTCAGATTGGTCACCTTTGAGAAACTGTGTCATGCTATAAATGCTGTCAAACCTGACGAAACGGGACTCTCACTCCGCCGACTGCCTTTTCAGACCATGCTTCTCCTTCTCTTTCTAATTGGGTTACTAACTTTTGTTTTGTACATTTAACTTTATTAGTCACTGATGGAGCTTTCTGAAGGCTTATGCTGATTAAAGTAAGGCTCAGATGACCTTTGTGGAGCCTGAACTGCAGTGGAATATGGCCGTATGGAGAAGCGTGTGGGAATGTGTGTACGGCTGCGGCAGCGAGAGAAGCCACTCCTTCCCATTGTAGCGGCTGAATGAGTAAGATGTCAATGGAAAGTATGAGTCACTAGACCTACAACTCACAACAATAATATTTAGCATGAGTAGGGAACTCGCAGCAGTCTGCAGAAGGTAGATTGGTGATTAGTGGCTTTATACGCAGACTGGGAGTGGCTGTGACAAAACTGCTGGCCTGACATCATTAATCCATCCCAGCCCACACACTCTCCACGCCAGACTGGTAAGGGAGGTACCGGCTGAAAGACGGGCTGCTAATTCAGGCCAGGGTGAGGAGCAGAACCAGAGCGATCCAGATCAGCCGCACTGAGAGCTTTGCCCGTTCCCTCATCGAATGGGTGTGACTGGGAGCTTTTCTGGTAATGCCCTGTGTCAGAGAGAGAGAAAATTAAGGAGTGTGCTTTCTCACACTACAGAGTGCATTCTTCCAAGTCATTACCTGCATTCTTTGTAGTTATGGATGAGTGATGAGTGAAAAAAAAAGGTCAAAATACAGTAGAGATATGCAAATGTGAAGCTGCTGTGAAGCCATATTTTTTATGTTTACAACAGGTTTTTACAAAGAACGTCATCACTGTTACTCAAATATCTGATGAGTCCTGTACTATTTTCATAAAAAGAGAACAGAGCATGTTTTTTAGCAGCACGATGGCAATGAGAAGTCTGGATGAGGAACTTTATTACATGGTTGTGCTGAAAGCTCTAAAACGTGTTATTTGTATTTTAGCAGTTCCTGCATCAGTTTGGAGAAAAAGCAGCAGCATAAGAACAAAATCACATCAAGCTTTATGTTGCATTCACATGTGTAATCTATGAAGCCCTTTAAATAGCCATATACAACACAATGTGAGCCATGAAATCCTTTGTGTTGTGATGTTCTTCAGTACTTTGTTAACCTGTTGAGGGAGCCGTCGTTTATACAGGCTGCTCTGTGAATTCTTTGCACATTCAAATGGCACAAAATATCTTGAAGAAGATCAACATTAAGAATCCCTTGGTGCCTAATTTACAATTTAATTAAACATAAGTGAGCCAAAGAAAAGACATATGTCGAAAACCTACGACAGAAAAGCCAGAGAAACATTCAAATCTATACTGATAAAAGATGAAAGTGAATAATGGTGCCACCCATGATCCAAGACTTTTTCAGGGTGAAAACACTACAGCAGCACTTCTGTTTTCTTCTGATACGTCAGCTGTAATGACACAAATTGGCAGTTTCTCAGTAATAGAACTCACATGCACGAGTGTCAGCTGTGGCACTGATTCAGCCGCTCCTCTCTTGTCACAAGAAAAGAGCCGTAACAATTATCCAACAAACACTGTAGAAAATTCCCTGTTATCTCAAAATACTTTCTTAAACTCAAATCTCATGACAACAAACGAGAAGCGAAATAAGCCTCGCGGAGCAGTTGAAAAGAAAATGGGAGAAAGCTTGTTGTCTGTTAATCGAAGCTGTGCGGCATTTTGGAGAGATTACAGAAAAAAAAAATGCAGCCTCTGTGTGCACACTAAGTATTTGTACACATCAAATTGAGTAATCGTTCAAATTTACAAATCTGCACGTGAATCAGGGGCCGCGTTGAGGTTGAAGCTCAAGTTCGCGGTGTTGACTCAGAAAATGAATCATGGAACCTGCGGAGAGCCCAGATCATCTGAGCAGCTGTCCCAACAAGCCGGGGGCCGGGGCCGGGGCCAGATCAGGCCCTGTTTTCACTGAGGAGGGGGGAGAGGAGAGAGAGAGAGGGAGAGATCTGAAAACTTTCCACAAATTGCTTTTTTAAAAGTTTCAAATCGTGGAAGTGAATCAAACCCATGCAGAGAAAATAAGCTTGGACAGAGAAGCAGACGCAGGGTGTTATTGAATGACGGGCATGGTGGGTAAGCTCTCCAGCCATTTCCTCCCATTCATCCACCGAAAGGTCTTGACTTTCTCTTAAGTGATATCTTGGCTCCGACATATGAAATGTTGCAGAGTGACCAAGAAGTAGGAAGCTGCGTTTGACCTGAAATAGGAAATCACCGTAGGAAGCGAGATAAAAATTCAAGAATGGAGGATTTCACAAAACACTTTTCCACTTGTCTTCCACTGTGATTTATGTGATTCCTGCTGTTTTCGCTGCGTTCGCCGTCCATGAACGCGGCGAATTATCGACAGGATCTGTTTTCAAAGCTTTTGTCTCACAACTCTTATTTTCATTGGCGTTCCGTTTACCTGTTATGCAAAGCGTGTTCCTCTCCAAGAAAACAGCATGAGCTCAGTGTTCGACTTATTTTGCTCAAACTTTGAAAAAAAAAAATGCAGTATTTATGACATTTCGAGTCCAGACGCTGGCTTCTAATTACTTTTTTTTTGTGTGTGTGAGATGAAAGAAAAAGTTGTTTTGAAGGTATAAATTATGGTTGTCGTGGAAACAGTGTGTGATTTTAGCTCGGCGCTCTCATACGTGGGTGGCCCAAACATGTGAGTCAGCGAAACAGACCACTCGGATTGCATCTGCTGTCACGATATGAGAGAGATCGTGAACTCTATCTATTTTCTGTTCCCTGAAGAGCGGCCATATGGTTGAGCCTCCTTTCTGCCGGTGCAACCCTCAAACCGGGTTGTCTGGTTGGGCTTTTTTCTCCAGATTACAAAGATGAAGACACGCTGAGTGGAGTGAATCAGGAGCAGGAATATGCTGCGTTATGCAACAAGCCTGAACAATAGGTATTGTACAGCAGCCATACAAATCATCTCGAAAGCAAGTGTTTGCTGCGTGAGCTTACTCCAAAAAATCAGACTGTGAAAAAGCTGATCAGGTGGACTGATATCTCAATTAAAGCCACTTCAGTCAGGACGAGTAGACGCAGTCGAACGTGAGGAGATTTTCCTCTCCACTGTGAGACTGGATTCAGATTCAGCGGGGTGCAGCTCAACAGCAGGAAATATTTTTCACCCAGTAAAAACAGTATTTTTCAAACAGTATCAATGAAGCTGTCTTCGACTCAGGAATCTGTGCTGCTGTGTCCTTTCCTTTCATTCATTTTTCTTCAAATATGCAAAACCATAAATGTGGCATATTTCATTGATGGATTCATTGAATTTGTCTAACTACCAAGCGGCTGGTCCAATCAGAGGCTCTCTTTTCAGGAAAGTCAAAGCAGATATTATATGTCGCCATTTTTCACGCTTTTCTTTTGTTCCTGTAAGATAAATAAGATGCTTGAAACTGTTGTCATATCTGTCTATGTGAAGCTGAATCCAGCAGCCTCTCAGCATAGAGATGGGAACCAGGGGGCTCTGTCCAACAGTAACAAAATCCACCTCTGTAGCTCACCAACATATCATTTCTAGGAGGCTACATAATGAATGAATGAGTCAGTTTTCTCATCTAACACTCGACAAGAAAGCAAATAAGCATCTTTCACAAAGTGTCAAACTACTCCTTCAAGTATGAAGAAGATAAAAAACAACACACAATTGAATAAAGGGGGACATAATGTAAGAAAAATCTAGCAATTAATGATCAAATACGAGGTGTTTGTTAAAAGTCCAGGGTCAAGTATCTACAGTCACGTGATTGATTTTCATTTCCTGTTGTAGTTAAGTCTGTTTGAATATTGCAAAACATTTCATGGTTCTTTGTAGTCCAATCAGTTTTGAAGTTGGGAACGTCAAAAGCAAGAAGTAGTACAAGTCGACAATCTTCACTTGTCGGACATAATCAATAATAATTAGCATCAAACCTCCATCAGAGAAGCCCCTCGATTGAATGTAAGTAAATAAGAAGAATCAGGTTGAAGGCCCTCGATGGAGGCAGCTCACCTGGCTTCTTTCCTGTAGATGGTGAGAAGGCTGGGCCGCTGATGAGCTCTGGGACTCAAACAGGCAGCTGTAGCCTTCCACCTGCTCCCTGCTTCAGGTCCCAGGGGAGCAGGTCTGGATGCGGTGCTCTGGCCCCGGGAGATGCCAGGCTACGCTAGGCCTTGTCCCGACTTGCCGGCTTTCAGTCGAACTGACTCCCACCGTACAGGTCAGGCCTGTTTGCTTCTGTCTCGCCCGGAGCTCTGCATGGGATAATTAGCAAACTTTCAAGGATGAGTTTAACATTAGATTAAGTGTAACACCTGAGCCACCAGCATTCTGCCTGTGATCGTGTGTGAATGGTTGGTGATGTGGGAAACTGACCCGGCATCTGTTTCCAGAACCAAATACTTTTAAGTTTCCTGTTTGATTTTTGTCACACAAATATTCTAAATGTTTATCTAATAATTTGTGTAGCTGGGAAAAGTTGCTTCAAACTGATGCAAAGTAGAGATTCATATCAGTTTAGTAGTATTTGAAAATCCATCAAAAAAAGCTTAGATGCTTAGACTGCCTCCATGTGGTTTAAAACACACAGGTGTTTGAGATGAAAATCAAACATTTGGGTGAAAACATTTTAATAATCCACAGTTTATAAGGGGTTTTGTAACTTCTTACACATGGCTTTATTAATTATTATTAATCTATCTGTAGGTCCAAAATAAGACTTTAATAAGGTAGCTTTGTCCTTTGATGACTTACCAACATTTATAAATGCAGACTTGATGGCTGAATCAATGAATTAAGGGTCGTGAGTTTTCTCACTTTTTAATAATGCATCAAGCTTGCAGTTGAAAAGGTGAAAGATCTACCTGTCCATTTGAATTAAAGCTCTAACTAAAAACATAAACAAGTAATGTCAGGGATTCTTCAAAAAGATATAACTGTCCATGGTTTGTTACGGATGTATGTAAACCTTAATACTGCCATTAGTTACAACTTATAAAATTAGTTTTTTAGAAAGTGGTATTGCTTCATAAAGTGAGGTTGAAACATGACAGTATTACCAAAATGGGAGTTACATGTGTAGCACAAAGGGATATATGGCACCATAAGTGTTGATGGAGCCACCACTTATGACCAACAGTCCATGAATCAGCTCCTCATTCTGGATCCTGTCTGGCAGAGTGCTCAGTCCAAATCCTCCCAGCGTTTCAAAAAATCCACTTGATGCTGCATTACCGCGCTCTCACTGGGAGACTCGGGCCCTTTGGGGACTAATAACGTCTGTCGTGCATAGTGTAGTAGCCCCACGAAGCTAACGGTGAGAAGCATTAACGAGCAGATCTTCACGCAGCTCGTGCTCGAGCGCGGCCGCGTCGCACGGGGGCCCGTGGGCATCAGCTGGGAAAACAAGCCGGCACTGATAACAGATCAGGCCCACATTCCACCCTGGGCCGAGCTGGGGGACAAAGCGGCCCGCTAATTCTCACACACGGCGATTGTGGTTAGCGTGAGAGTGAGGGTGAGGCCTACAGAGGCGCACGGTTGGCGGCGTTTCACAGAACTCCTCTGCTTTGATATGTATCTGGTGTCACGGCCAGGCTGCGCGCGGCCGTGTGAAGGCCTCCGCGAGAGAGGAAAACAAAAACACACATCTCGCCGGCTCGATTCGGTGTCCGTTTTAGGCTCGTCTGTTTTTAATAATGTGAGGAATGGTTTGGCGCTGTCAGGCCCAGGTGCTGACAGACCTCCCGACGCGCTCCACGGGTCCATGCTGCGCAGGCCTGGCCGGGCCCGGCTGGACGGCTGAGTGCAGGTTGCCCAGCAGGCTGTGTTGTCTCAGCCTTCAGCCAGGGATGATAGATGGAGCTGGAAACGCTCCCAGAGAGGGGGTGAGCACATGTGTGGCAAGACGTGGCAGGTGGTGAGCGCTGACTTGACAGCAATTAAATGTACAAATCTTTGATTAAGCTCATGGGAAGGCAGTCATTAGCAACACTGAATCGGCTCTCCCTCAACACTCACACACACACACACACTGAGTTTCTCTCACGAACATACATGCACACACATACACACACACACAGGCACACATTTGTCATCCTGAGTAACACTAACACTACTGTATGAGTGGGTCTCATACTGACTCATGCAGGGTTCATCATCTCCAACCAAACCAATAGGTTTCTATTTGTGATGTGTCCTTGATCAATGCGCTCATATTGTAATTTAGAATTTGAGATTAATACATGATGGATTGCTATTGAGAGATCAAATGATTCTTTTGCTTCTTCTCAAAAATGTTGGATTTAGAGATATAGAGCTTATTTGACTGTCGCTCAAGATGAGCTTTTCTCTCTCAGTATGCTCCATAGAATAATGGCTTTCTTGTGTCTATGTTCCTTCTTAATGTGCTCACTGTCCAAAATTTAAAAGGGAAGTCCTTTTTCTGGTTCTGTAGATCTGATTCTCATTCTTAGAACATTACGTGCTACAATTATTTCTCATAATGTCTAAGGATGTGATGATGTCACTGACGTGGCTCTAACAGAGTTCAACAGGGCAACAGGAGTGCCAAGACAACCACACGGTTTTAAAGCAGTTATCTATGCCATTTGTTTGAAAGTGAAACCAAAAGTGAAATTTTATATTCATCTATTGCAAATCATGCTCATACAGTAGGTCACCATTAAACCAAAGAGCAGCTGAGGAACTTTAAAAATGGACAGTCTGGATAGTATCTAACTATGTTTATGACTTTATTGAGCTTGTAACCTCCAAATAAGTTGTTTGGGTTCGGAGCTTGTTTCAAACCTCAGCAATTAACATAGTACATAAAATAATGTCACAGCTGATGTGAATGAGTGAGAGACTGTGATAATTAAACCCAGGTTGTTAAAAAAAAAAAGCAAAGATGTTCGGATCTCTTTACTTGGATCTCCACTCAACCCGAATCCACACCATCACAGCCATCACATCTGGGAGTAATGTGCTCTAAAATGTTCTCTTGAAACGTACATGTGAGGTCATATGAGGTGCTTTCAACGTGTGCGAGCAGCTTCAGTGGCTTTCAGTACAGCTTCATCTCAGTTGAACATCGCTGTGTTTGGAGACTGATGGGATCTGACTAAAAATAAAAGCACAAATTATTTTGCTGTGATTTTACTTGTGCTTGGATTTATGCCAAATTACTCATTGTTTCAAAGCAATAAATGGAATGACTTATACATATTTAGAATCTTAGTCCTCTACAGAAGATCATATAGATGTCAATGAATTTAATCAGTCACCTGAATTTAACTAAAAACTACGAGAAGGTAAAGGTGTTTTAAGACTAAATCTAAGATGCTGAATAGTTGTTTTATAGTTAGAAGTTCTCTGTGATGTGTCAGGAAAGAGACACGTCCATCCAGCACATGATTACAAGGTGTCACCTTTACACACAGTGTATCACACACACCTAACAAGACCCTTTAGAGCTGCTACTGTCTTCCCATTGGACTCAGAGTGGTAATTGCCATCCTCTCCCCAGCTCGCTAATGAGAGCCAGGTCACTCCCTATACCCAGCTCGCCCCGGGCCTGGCCGTATCTCACTGTCTATATCCCATAATCTCATTGTCTGGGAAACAGAGGAATGCTCACAGCTCCACACCTGACAGGCCTCCAGTGAATTCAATCAGCTCTCGGCCGCCACGCAGGATTACTGAACATGAATCACAGCTCGGAGAGAAGTGGAGGCTTTAAAACATCACAGCTCGACTCAATTCATCTTTTATATGAACAGGTGTTTTTATGGCACAGTTTCTCTATTTGGGGGGAAAATTTACTGTCAGAATCTGTGGAGCTTTTTTACAGCAGTTTGACAAGTTGACTAAATTTGAGTTTGATTTTGAGTTGGGTTTATTTTGCTCTTTAAAATCCTGAACGTCAGATTTTTAGAACAAAGCTCTTTCTCGTCTGCTCCTTTCATGGGAATCTGTCACCTTGGAGATGCAAAGGTGCTCCCTCCTCGCCGGAGTCAGGAGAGACGGCGGCGCGTCCCACCGGACCAAATTTATCCCCAGAATTACACCAGTTGACTCTTCGTGATGAGATCATCAGAGGCATGGAGCTTAATATGACACTGTTAGATGACAGTTATGACCTGCTTCTGATTTAAAGGGGATCACAGAAATGGTAAAATAAAAACATTAACACAGACTAATGTTACTTTGGACAGTGTTTGACATTACATCCTCTGTAAACTGAAATGAACAAATCCTGCACAAATTTTCTAGTCACTCTGTGAAGCCTTTTATACAACCGTCCATTATTCTCTCTCCTCTACTAATTAATAGCCTAATATTCAATAACAATGACAATATTCCAAACACCATTAATGGGACTCCTTTGTCTCCAAGATAAATGTTTTCCTCCAGGATGCACGAGTGGATTTTACGTTTCCAGAAGCAGAAACAAATGGCAGACTAAATATTGTTGTATCTTTTGTCTGCATGTTGGATCCGGTCCTGCAGTACTCGGAGTGGAAAGGTACAAAACCCCATAGTAATAACCACTTGTTAACAAAGGTGTCACTAATTTCGAGGCACAGCTTCACAACAAAATAGGAATTCGATTATCACTTTACAGCTGCAAAAAACAGGCTTAATGAGAGCGAAGTTTGCAGGATGTACAAGCAAAAATAATGAGCTCAAAGGCGCAAAGTTCTGCAGAGTTGGTTGAAGTTCTCTCTGGGTTCACTTCACACATAGTAATTTGATTCATTCCTAATATAAAAATATTGATAAATCGGACTATAATGTTCTCAGATAGCGTCTGATAACGTTACATTTTGGATGATGCAGTTTTGTTTTGGCGAAGTCGGGCTGTTGCTCACGTCACACCATCATATTAAGTCAGTTCATGTTAGATAATCAATAGCATTTCCTGGGTCTTGCTTTATTTCCCCATGTTTCCCTGCTCCTCCCCTCTTCTAAGAATACGCTGGTCGGCCTAATCACAGGAACCGACCCAGGCTGGAGGTGCATGCCTTTGCACATGGCAGCACAAATTAAAATGTCTCCTGCCGCCCGCCTCTCTAATTCCCTGGCACTATGCCCCGGCCTGTCCCACGAATTACAACCAGACCTCTCCATATGGTGCAGCCAGCATGGGGCAGGCCAGTTTATTGACACGAGCTCCTCCCTGAACTCTCTAAGTCAATAACCGAGTGGCTCAGAACACACACATTTGGCCAGCCGCAGAGCGCTGACTCCCTAACATTAATGGGAGCAATAGTAAAGGGACTTGGAGAAGAATCAGCTGGGCTTTTTGTCCCTCGTCTAAAGGAGACCACAACTCGATACCACAGCACATAACATGATACACAGACTCCAGGCTTTATCCAATCCTGGAGCATTTAATCCCCCCGTGAGCTGCACGGTGTGATTGTTGGTCAGGGGTCTCTGGGTCACTCCCAAGTCTAGACTGAAAACAAAAAAGAGATTGGACCATTTCCAGTGTGCTTCTTTGGCTCTTTAATCTCAATTTTATTATCTTGCTCGCAGTTAATGGTTTCAAAGAGTCGACCTCTGCCGGATTTAGATGGGTTTTTTTTTTCCTGCTATAATATCTGTTATTAAGTATTATTATCCTCCAGCCGCAGAGAGACGTACTGTTTTCTCGTAGATAATAACTGATGATGATTCAGATTATTTCCGTTTGAACCTTTGTCAGTCAAGACTTGGGAATTGCCCATTTTGATTAAGTCATAGGTTGATGCTATTTTTGGAGTTACTTTAAAAGTGCAGGATAATGTGGCGTTACCATAGAAACAGGACAGAGTTGGTGATAACATCAGTTTGACAGGTCATGATGAAAGTCCAGATGATGGCAACGACGAAATCAGAAAAAGTCTGATGTGTTAAATGAGAAAGTCAACAACCAACCAATGATCAAACTAAACAAGTCTAGTCTCTGTTTATGACTCTAAACTGTATATATTCATATATTTTGGAGTAAAACACATTACGACCGAACTGAGAACGTTTAGTTTCAGTGTTTACATCTGTGCCCAAACATAAGCAAATTTTATAGCCTCTTTATACATATAAAACCTTCAAAAATAAAAAAGTTTAGACAATAAATTCCAGGATGAAAGAAGTGAGGGGGAGGTTACAGACTGAGTGTTGAAGCTTAAATAATTGATAACTTGAAATAAAATGCAAGAGTGTTTACCACAACAAAGCTCAGACAAAACAAAAAAACCCAAACTTTTGGTTTGCTCAAAAGATGAAAAAAGAATCTGTGCTATAAATTTGAAAAAAAAAGAGGGGTTTGCTTGCCACTTCCTTTGCTTTGTTCTCAGCTGGATATTTTTTTCACGTCTGTTATGTCTGGGTCTCGGCTTTGTGCAGATGAAGAAATTAACTGAAACGCAGACTTGAAATTCTTCTGTCGGCTTGAAACAAATATTTCTCTCGTTGCAAACTTGTATTGATAAAACAATCAAATTCATCACATGTAAATTCACAAAGACACTGTGGAGTAAAAGGAACATCCTCAAAACCGGAGAGGAGACAATGATGTTGTTGTTGGCTCTGTAATCAGAGGACAAATCTTCGGCCTCGTCAGAGATGGGACTAGTCCTGCGGTTGGAGGCCTCCTGCCTCCACCTGCAGCCCACTGCCAGACTTCTCCAAACACACATGCTGCTTTGTTAGGATTAGCCATCAGTGTTTGTCAGCCGCACTGAGTGTTGTTGATGGTGTTGTTTTCAAATGTCCTGCTGATGCTCGGGTTCTCGCCTACACGTACCCTGGATGCAGATTATTAGGCCGCGGCTCAGGTAACCGATATGTTCCTGGATAAAACGTAAACAAGCGTGAAACACCTTATGACACGCATGAGTGGAGGGGACACAGAATCTAATACGCTCGTGAATAATTTCATCGCCGGCTGAATGGCCCCGAGCTGCAGCGTCTCCCGTCCCTGGCCATTGATGAGCAACACTTTAAAACTCATGACTGATGTCCAAGTAGAGCCGACCAGCGATGAATACTAACATCTGTGTCCTTTAGCTGGATAAAAAGTCTATTTTGATAACAACAAACTCAAAGAAGTCTCTTTTTCAGCGGACAATCCGGCATTTGTCAGGATGAGCAGTTATCTCAACAGAAAACCAGAGAACCGCAGCTCGTAGCTGGCAGTCACGAAAACATCCCGGGGCAGCTCCGTTCACAAGAGACGAGAACATCGCTGTGGGCTCGGGGGTATTAAGTTGGGAATTAAACATGCAAATGAGTGCTATTGTTCCAAAACCAGAAAATGTACTGTACCACGAGCCACAAGCCGGCAAATACAGTATAAATAACGTCCTACTGTCGAGTCTCTGCTGAAGTGCTGAGACCTGTTTACACAGATCAGGAAGGTCGATATATGAGAAATGGAATATTATATTTTTGACATATAACATGCTGTAGTTCTTGTTATAAAAAGGTGAATTTACAAGAAAGTATATTTAAAGTGAATCATTACTAAAGTTACTGTAAGACAGATTTTCATCTCTCGCTAAAGTGATGTTTTTCTTTCTGCTTGACAAACTTGTATTTTTTGTTTATTTCCATTACAACTCATCTTATCTTACAGTGGTTTATTTTCCTTTCTCTTGCTTACGTTAATGCATTTCATGCTTTGTGCAAAATCATCACCTCCGTGCTTCAAAGATGCTGCACAAATAAACCTGCCTCACCTGACTCTTTCTTCCTTCTTTCTGTTTATGCCCAAGTCTTTTACCTCTTCTCCTCTTTCCTCTCTCTCTCCCTTTGTCCTTGTGTAATTTTACTATAGAAGCTCCATTGTTTACATCCCGTGTGCCTTTCAAGAAGGCCGTGTTTATTCTTCACAGTGCTGGTGTGTGACTCTCCTACTATCATTCTGGAGGAAATACCACGAGTCGCGTGCCAGTCGCAGCTAACCGCAAACCCAAGCTGGGTGGAGAGGGGCATTTTTCATATAAATCATGGAATATGGCTGTGAGTGAGCCAATGGCTGGCCAGGCTGAGCGAACGGCCATAAATAGCATTGCATGTAGTAACAGCTTTGAGCAACACAAAGGCAGACTGTAGTAACCATGGCCTGTGGTGGGGCCCAGAAAAAAGAAGGCCTCTTATTGTTTCGGTGTGCTGTGTGTTGGTCATAAGGTATTGCCAGGCAGTCAGGTTCAATCCGTGAAGCATCAGGAGTCAACTTTTGACTCTGTTTTAAATGCTCTGAATTTTCCTCTTCCCTGCATCCGAGAGCTTAACGGTACGCCAGTATCTCCCTTAATGAACCCCACTGGAGTTGTCAGGGACCGGCGTCTCTGACACACTTCAACAAAACACTCACAGATCCATTTCCCAACATCGCTTACATCACATGACATAAACGGAGCTGTCGGGGATGTACATCCAGCGCCGTGATGAAAGGTAGTAAAATAATGTCAGAGGTGGTTAATGAGGGCTCTTTGAGCGAGAACGCGTGACAGTACAAAGGCTGCGAGGAGCAGAGACTGATGTGGAATGTAACCAACCTGGAAGCAGAAGTCATATGGGGCTAATCGGTTCCAGCGATGCATAAATTACAAAGCGATGGTCAGAAACAGTAAAGATAAAAAGAGAGAGGGAGAGAATCAGAGCAGTGTGTGTGTGCTATGCCTGCTGGGTGTCTTATCAGTGCTGCTGCAGAGGTCAAGTCAGGACACAAATCACACCCCCAGACTCGACCGGCTCCTCTCAACTTACACAACAGTTCAGCTACATCTGTTTCTCTTTTACTCTCCGGCTCTCTGCATCTTTCTCTCTTCTCGCTCCTGAAGTGTGTTTACAGTGATGGCTGTTGGTCCAAATGTGGAGTTGGTGCAGGTTGACGTGATGTAATGAAATGGAGAGCGATTGATCGTCTGATCAGTGGCATCCGCTGGTTTTCTGTGGGACAGGGAGTAGAGGAAGTGGTACCACAGTGGGCAGGGTTGTGTGTAGGGTTATGGTTTGTTTGGCCCCAAGGTCACTTGAACCAACCACAGAAGCACTTGGGCTCAGCAGAGGGGCGTTGATGTCTACCAAAGGGTCACTTGGGTTTACCAAAGGAGCACTTGGAACAATCAAAAGGACACTTGAGCCAACAAGAAGGGTGCTTGGTGCTTGGTCCAACCAGAGGCAGAAGTGGAAAACCTGTACTTACTTGGGACAAATACAAGCATGTGGGCTCACTACAGGGGCAACCAGAAGGACACTTGGGTGATCCAGAAGTGCTAACCAGAGGGTCACTGAAGCAGGACTCGGGCCATCAAAGAAGCAATTGGAGCAACCAAAGCAAAACTTGGTTGAGCAACGGGGGCATGAGGGCAAACTTGAGCTTACCAGTGGGGCACTTTGAGCAACCAAAGGGGCATGTTAGGTCACCAGAGGCCAACCAGAGCGGCATATGGACAAATCATAGGGACCAGGGTTTACCAGGGAGACACTTTGAACTAAAAGGCCTCTCGGGTGCAGAAAGGTGTGTGGTCTTACCAAAGGAGCACTTGCAACCAGGGGGCATCTGAGTTGACTGAACAGTCCTTGTGGGATCCTGGGTAAAAATAAAGCATGAAATTATCCAGTACATATCCTGAAATAAATTGTTTTTTATTTTAAAAAGGCACTGGCACACCGAGCTATTAATATCACGCCATCTGATTATAAAGGGCATTTGTCTTGTTGTGGCTCATAGATCCTGCACAAATGCTGTTTTATTATGCTTTTCTGTTCATCGGCTCCTCAGGCAAAAAGAATGTGTCATCAAACAAAACTGTGAATATAGGCATAACAAACAGGTGAGCAGATTAAAAACTGCACCAGGTGAACTGACAAATAAAGATATATGTTAAAGTGCTGGATAAATTCCCGACGTGCAGCGGCAGGCTCGGCTGATGCTGGCGAGCACCCATGGGCTCTGCCGTCCACGTTGGCACTTCACTAGTTACAGGCCCGATTGCTCGGTGTCTTCTGGGTCCAAAGTCTCTGTGAGACTTATTTGTGTCACCCACGGAGCCCTGGAGACACACCTCCAACACCCGCTCACACACCATCCTGCGTGTTCGGGCTTGCATGATTGCTGGAAAAGATAAGTACAGTAGATACAGTAAGACTCAAAATGTTATTTTGTGTTCTTCTGTTTACATCTTAAATTGGTTCAGTTGAGTCCTTTTGAAATAGGATTTCTTATATAATCAAATCCTTAAGAATGTTATTTTCTAGTCCAATTACACAGAGTCCAATAGCGTTCAGGTTGAAAGACATTTTGTACAATAAAGCTCTATTCTTACATCTAAATCGCAGACTAATCTTTGAGTATTATAGAACTCAGACGTTTGGGGTTTGGTCCAGAAAGTGACTGATTCTGTTTGGATGAGCTTTTTGATCTGGTCTAATTATTATTTTTCTCTCTCTACAGGAGTGTACTGACCCACTGCGCGGTATTTAGAACAAAACACTTTTTACTTTAAGTGGCCAAAGATTTGCATGATGATGAAACATTTGTGCTCAGATATCCCTCGATGTTTTCGTGATCATCAGTAAAAGCTCTTAATGTCTTAATGAGCATGAACCTCACTTGAATAGCTGTGTGTTTTCCTTCACTTCCACCACTCAGTGTTTGCATCAGCTGTATATGACTCACATGAAGACGTTCATAGATGTTTTTCTTATTTTCAGAAATGTTTTAAGACAAGCACATTGTTACACCAGGAAGTGGATTTGATGATAGATGTGACCAAAGTATTCGAGTATTGAGAATCCTGTGTTTGCAAATATTGACTCAACCTTTCCACTAAACGAGAACGACAAGAATTCAAATTTAAGGAGTTCTTTTTTTTAAAATAGTTTAACTACTCCCTCCTGTTGAAATAGTGCACTTCTTATTTTCTTTAACTCACTGTTTTCAATTCAAAACATGGGCACGCAGAAATACTGGGAAGCAGGGGGAAACGTGAAAACAGAAAAGCAGCGAAGACTCTGAACTCACTGACACACTACTACGTCCTCACTCTGCATCTGTGTCCTGACATGGCCCCAACCGTCTAACCGCATTTGCCTTCTCGCACTCAGGGGAACATAAGGATCGCATATGCCTTTGGCAGGAGTCCACACCCACATTCCTCAGCTATGTGCTCACAAGCGTCCTCACTGGCCCCCTCTCCCGCTCCCTCCCACTTCGCTCTGACACCAAAACCTTGGCCCACATTGCTGTGCACTGTAAAGAAATGCAAACACTAATGTTTTTTTTTTTTCCCTGAACGCAGGGGGAGGTGAAACATACACTGTGCTGCTTCTTGAACTGAACTGAACTGAGCATTGCGAGCTTTTCTAAACACACCGTTTCAACAGCAGCGAGATCATGACGCTCACTTTACAGACATTTTCTTCAGTGTGATATTTGTACGAATGAGCAGGAGGAGAAAAAAATAGTGAAGCAAGAAAAACAGTTGAGCACATGAGCAACTTCTAAAGGACACTTCTAAAGCCTTTTTTTATGAGACTAGTCCCCAGCGGCTCGTCTAGTTAAAGGTTATCTTTTACTTACAAGTCAAAGTCAAAGACACAGGGGCCAGGGAGGCTGCAGTTTGCTGTCTGGGGTGACTGGGTTCAGGGGTAGGGGGTGCATGGTGCGGAATGTGGCTGTAAGGAAAAGCCAGGAGGAATCATTATAGGGAAGAAATGAGAGGCCACAACTGGGAGTGAAGCTCACAAGTCGAGAATTTTCAGGCTTTTATAAAACAAGCTTTTGCACATGGCTTTAAATCTCTTGTTCTGGGAACCTTTATCCTCCTGCGACAAGGTTGACGAAGGACTTTCAGACCACGGGCTGATAGCTGATATTTATTGTAACTAACCAAACCCCATCTCGCTCCTGACTTGTCATTTTTTTCTGCAAACCCAGCCAACGCCACATTATGTCAAATCCTTCTACACTGTTGCTAATAGCCCTCTGCAACTTTTACTTTGTCAAGTGTTGAAGGTCTCGTAACACTACATGAGTCACTTTGACCTGGAAATGTCAGTTGGCTTATTAGCTGGGATGAAAATGTGACCTCGGGCCAAACAATCATCTCCTGCAAATACCAGTTTAAACATTAAGGTACAGAAGTCAGTGCTAAAGAAGACAAATATAATATCAGATTGGAGTTCTGGGATACAATCATTCATGTAACTAATTCAGCAACTGACTGCTGTGGAGACAGGAACCATTTGTACTGGCTAGTATTATGGAATCCAGAGCTTGTTTTCTTTGCTGATTTTCTAACTTTAAATGAGACAAATTATCTTATTATCCCTCTTGTTACTTTACAGTCATGATACATGTGTTGGAAAAAGTAAGTGTATTTCAGTTGTTCACCGCTGACTATGCTGAAAAAGTAGATTACTCCAGCGAAACAAATGATCCCAGTTTAATGGTCCACTTACTAGCTTTCTGAGCTTTCAACCTCATCTCCCAGTCTTCTTCGGCAGATTGTGATAGATTACGTTTGCTTGTGTTGCAGCTCCTACTGTTACGATATCAACTTGTGCATGCAACCTTACTGTTTGAATGACAAATCTGACACATCATTAACACAGAAGTACATTTATTCAGGTCTTAATACATTAATATTTAACAAGTTACATATTCTTATTGATTGCAAATCACACAGCACAAGTCCAATTTATTCCTGTATATAAGTTAAATGTAACAGATTTTTTCATTTTAAAATATGTAATGGGATCTCTTCCTCTCGTTACGAGGAGCACTTTGTTATAAAATGTAAGTAAAAGTGCAATATCTTTCTACTCATAAAATTACAAAAAATTGGTCCAGAATCTGCTTTCTGAGCAGGACTTCTCCGACAGACTAAATATCGTGTTTCTCATTTTAAAAATGCAATATATATTTACTTTTTTTCAGCAATTTGCTTTTTGATGCTATTTTCTAAAAACCGTAGCTAAATACAAGAAATACAACATTGTCAGTTTACAAAAGCTTAGCATATTAATCACTGCATCATCTATTTTTCTAAATAAACTTCATTTTTTTTCCCATATAACTATCTGGAACATAGAGTTTTGACAACAACGACACCATAATATCTCACAGCGCTATGTTACAATAAAATATCTCTGTCATAAGTTCAAAGGAAAAAAAGGAAATATAACAATAGCAACATAAAATTAAGGAATACAATGCATAGATTCAATCATTTAAAAATGTAGAGACATAATTTACTTAGTACAGCTCTTTTACTTTTAGAGTGAACCCTGTGACACTGACTACATGGATTCATTACAGTTTATCCTGACTTGAGTGACCGGCACAAATATATATATAATTCTGAACATATCACATGATAAAAATGCTAAATATATCACTTTAACTTCAAAGGCAAATTTGGCTATAGTACACTATGGCATGTTTGGGTAAGAAAAGGCAACACCTGGCACCAAAGCCGAACAGCAGCTTCTTTAACAGCTTCTCTGCAGGGCCTTTTGAAATGTTAAGAATTTCATTTGACTCGTCCTAAACCTGCCCCGCTCCCTGGCTTTCTGAAAATCTACGTCAGCAGTGTCAGATTGTGAGCCAGTACTGGTTCTGGAGTGTGCACGTTTTCATTTCCACCAAACACCGAAAGTAATTAAAGAGCTTTCCCTCCTCTGGTTGGAGGTGAACTCGTTAGTTGTGTGACATCAACAAAAGCCTGCACACTCAGATAACACACGATCAGACACCTACTGACACATGTGGTGGATCAATCATACGAGAAACATTAACGTCAAATAGGCAGTTTTCAGTTTTTAGTTAATCTCTAAGCCACCGAACCAGTCGACTTCATGAGGAGCAGTCGTGTTTATAGACACCGTCTCGACAAAGGTAGCGACAACCTCGCACGCTATTTGTGACTCGGGATAATAAGTCCCCGACAGGCTGACAAGCTCTTCGTTAGTACAGCAATAAGTGAGAAAAGCAAGTCAGGAAATGCAAATATACAAGCTAGATAAGATAGTTAACACTTAGTGGCGCTTTTTTCCGGGGGCGACTTTTTAAAAAAATAATTAAAATAGACTTGTTATTTAAAAGACGATTGGAGTTATCAAGTTCTATCAAATGTTTAAAAAGACAGAAATAGGTAGAGGTAGGAGGGAGAGAGTGAAAGTGGAGTCTCATTAAAAGCAGTAAAGCTGATCCTATTGACAGCATCAAAGGGCTCTTTTGGACAAAAGGGAATCATACTGTACTAATGCAAATCAGTCAAACTAACCTTTTGAGAGAAAAAAAAAAGTTTCAAATCTGAACCGGGGGACAGGCTGGTTGCTCACAGCGTCTTTAATGACAAATCTCTGGCAGGTCTTGACACTCAGCCTGGGTGTGAAAACAACAGTAGCACTGAGAATATCTTTCATCCACCAACCTGCCTCGACCTCGTCACATTCACAGCACTGCGAAGCGTTCAGGAAACCTTAACAATAACTATCTACTGTCACTCGTTTCCTCTTGACTTCTACAAAAAAAGTGAAAGCAGGGAACTGAAAATAAAGAATTCACTGTACTTCAAGACTGCTGGATTTGAGTATCTTCTGGACCGTAGACATTTACAATATAAAACCCTTCAAGCCTGCAGTCGATATCTACTTTGTTAGGCACAATAAATAGGCCCCTGTGGTATTAAGGTTCAGAGTGACGAATGACTCAGAACAATTCTGATGTCTGAGTGCAGGTTATGCACCAGCATAAATCTATATTAACCACAAATAATTTAGGTCTCAAATATATACTAAATCTAGTAAACATCTACTACATCATTTTAATATACATTCTTAACGTATGTACAAGAAATCTGAATTATCATTTTACAGGCTGATTGAGAAGAGTCCTCAAGCACAAATCTGTCCACTTGACATGTGTCTAAAAGAATCTGATCCAGTTTTTCTGTGAGCTCATTTCTGCTGCCATGATTTTTGCTTCCGCTCTGTAAACACTATTTACAGTCTTAGAAAATATACTACGAGACCAGATTTTACAAACCGTATGATGACATTATGTACATTCAGGCAATAACAAAGTGAGTTATTATGTAACATCATCCGAGGATCCCTTGAGAAGTTTCTCACTTAACGTCACGTCAGTCCACAAACCCATGAGCAAGATTACCTTCATAATTCATCCGCAGTGGTAATCAACTATCACCACGCTGTACATAGAAAAGTCTGATTGTGGAAACACAGTAAACAGCCATGTATGAGTTTGAGCGCTTCTACAGATTGTGCTGCTGCTATCTGTAACCTTGACGAGTAAACCAGAGAGGTGTGTTTCAGTTTGGCTCTTACTTTAAGGCAAAATGTTTGGCACTTGGTTTGTACAGAATATTTCAAAAATAATTCTGATTTCATCTTCACCAGTTCAGGCACACTAATGGAGATGCGTTCTCAGCAGATCACAGTCAGATTCAGACTCCTGAAGTGATCCGGAAAGTATTTTTGAAACAGAAATGTTGACGGTACAGAAACTGCAGGTGAAGTTTGGGTTAGGATTAAACATCCCAAGATACACTTTTAGTCTCAAATGAGTTCTGATTGTGTCTTTTACCAAACAGCAACAGCAACAAGTCAGTTCAGCAGAACCTTTCGCACTACAGTTTCTACCCTGACACCCAGCTGTGGGTGGTGGTCTTCACTCCATGGGGGAAACCTTGTTGGGTCACCATTGGCTCAAAGTTGAAGTCCAGGGAGTCTCCGTCCATCAGAGTGTCGTGGAGGACCGTCTCCATGTCGAACTCAAACTTCTCGATGGGCATGTCGTCCAGGTCGCTGGGCAGCTTCTCGGGGTGCACGGGCGGGGGCAGGCCTGGCCGGCCGTATCCGTTGGTGTTGAGAGGGCAGAAGCCTCCGGGCATGCCCCCCCCACTCAGGTGGCTGGAGAGGCCATAAGGCATCTGCATTGAGCTTTTGGCTGTAGGCAAACGCGCGTTGCCCCCACTGTGGCTCAGAGGGATGAGCAAGCGGCCGTTCATAGCCGGTGACGTGGCCGGGGCCTGGCTGTGCACGTTGTGGGGGTGAGTGTGAGAGAGGCCGTGCGGGTGACCGTTCCCTCCTCCCATTAGTTTGGCTGCGTGCGGGCTGCTGCTGTACGGCGGCAGCATGCAGCCTCCGCTGGACTGAGACACCACGGTGTCCACTGACGGCATGAGCTCCCCGTGCTGGTCTGTGTCTGTCGTCAGCAGCTCCTTCAGAAGCCCCGCGGGGCAGCTGTACTGGCCCATAGTGGAGCCGAAGCTGGGCTTACTCTCTGGCAGAGTCTGCAGGGGCATGGACGACAGGGTGTTCATTCCCGCCTGGCCGTACACGCACTTGCGGTACTCCTGCTGAGGCTGCGAGGCCATGCTGGGGGAGCTGTACGCCGGGTACCCGGGGCTCGGCTGCATCATGGGAGAGGGGGAGGACTGGGAGGAGCCGGGGGTCGTCGCCCCTCCTCCGACCTGAGAGTTGTTGGGCGAGAGGAGGTTCAGGTTGTCCAGAAGGTTCTCCATGACGTTCTCAGAACTGTGTCCCAGAGAGCCCGTCATCTCCGTCAGACTGGGCAGCGTGGCCGTCATCTTGCCCCCGGGCGCTCCCGGGTAGCCCATGTGCACGTCTCCATCCCCGAGGTCGTCCTCAGGCATGAAGGGCGAGAGGCGGCCGCTCAGAGTGCTGGCGTTGGAGCTGGTCCGAGGCCTGAAGCTGTTCCACGCATCGAAGTCGTCGTTGCTGTGGGAGTTGGGGCTCCCAGGCCACTTGGAGTAGGAGCCTGGACTGTCTGCGCCTCCGTCAGGGCCGCCCTGCAGGGACAGCTGTGGGGAGACAAGGGGACTCTCAGTGCTCGAATAGACATAATATATGTGTCCGAGACAGTCACTGGAACATACGCTTTGGGCAAAAACCATTGGTAATAAAACAACAAGTATTCCTGATAAATACTTTGATAATATCATGAGAACAGCTGTTCAAAGGATGTTCACAGACATGATGACTTTAGAAAACACAAATTAGTGTGGACATTATCAGACACACTCTATCCCATATAATGTCTTTATTATGATACATTATTATATCAACCAGCTCTTTCAAACATAAAGTGAGGGATTCTAAAAAATAACATTTATCAAAGCACAATCAAAATTCTGTTTCTTGGGCCATCAGTTTATCTTCTCTCACTCATTTGAAAAACACAGAGAGACAGTGTAGAGGCAGCTGAGATTAAAGAAAATCTTGCCATTGTCCAACTATCACTGAGCACAAAAGCATTAGATGGACTCTTTATTTACCTTTTTCTTCGCTGCTCTTCCTCTGCTCTTGGTGTACTTGCTGTTGTTGTCCATCGAGACGGCCCGGCGGCGCGGGGACTTGCCGCTCTTCCCGCCCTCTGGGTTTAACATCCACCACGAGCTCTTTCCCGTCCCCTCATTCTGGACGCGAACAAAGCGGCTGTGCAGCGACAGGTTGTGTCTAATGGAGTTCTGTAGGGGGAGGAAGAAAGAGAAAGAGAGAAAAGCTGGGTGAAGAGCAGACAAACAGAAGAGATTTGCCTTTGCCCTTTTCCCAAAACATTACGGATCTGCTTCGGCATACAAGTGCAAATCCATCCGTACAGGTGGTTCCCTTTGAAAAACACACTCGGCTTGACAGCTGACTTACAGGAGAGAAAGAGGAGATTTTAAGGTCACTCAACAATCGAATGCCATTTGAAATTCAAAGAAACACATGTGCACAAACACACGTACAATAGGTGTCAGCGAGGTTAGTCCGTGAGCAATACATCCTGCACAGAGCGAGGATTAAACTGCAGACTCCCTTATCTCCAAACATACTGTACATGTGGGCCTTTATTTCCTTCACAAAAACACAGGGGCCCATTGTAAATTATACCAATACTCACATTCCACCTGACTACGCGTCTTGTCTAAACCAGCAGCGAATCAAAGGGAGGAAACAGACTAATCTTTCCTCCTTACAGACACATTAATAGCGCGCTCGAACGTTGCTTAGTGACACCCCCAGTGGAAAAACTAATTTTTGAGCAGGAAGCTAGTGAAGCATTGTTAAAACACTGCAAACAAGAGCGAGGAATATTGGGCAAATGTCTGCTGAGCCAACCACAGAAAGTGAGACACCATCTCTGCCCTACTTTCCTGGAACTACTACTGTACTGGGACACTTGTGGTTTTTTTAGCCTGGTACGATTTTCAAACTCTAAATCAGTCCGAACTGTTGTTTAAGTGACCATCTGCCCCTCAGAGAAGAACTTACACTCAGTTTGTGTCGGGGCCATAACGTGAAGTAATGAGCCTTGGCCAGACATTACTGTGCATGCGTAAAGCTTGTTGTTTTGGAAGAAAGGCTGGAACTCCCGGCGCACAAACACATGCAGAGCTTAGCGTGCATAGTGGTTAACGTCATCAAGCCTGTTCCTGCTGTGAGTCATTGCTTCACATCTGGTTCACAGTCTGCCCTCTGCTCTGCCTTCACCTCTGCGTCTCTCCTCATCTCTGCCATCTCCTCTCGCTCTTGACTCTGAAACCTCTCTAACCTCAGTAATTTTCATTGATTCATTTCTTGAAAAAGCCATCAATGATTTCTTTTTTTAGTCTGTAAAATGTCAGAAAACTGTGAATAATTATCATCATGATTTTCCATAGCCCATGGTGATGTCTTCAATTAGCACATTTTTGCATTTGAAAAGCTAGAAACACTAAACATCTGACTTTTGTGCTTAATAAATGACCTTATATTAAAAGGGCAGTCCAGCCATTTAGTGCTGCATGTCCATAAAGTTGACACATTTTAAAAAGAATAACCACAAGGGAGAAATCTTGACTTTAAGTTCCTGACATGGGCCAAGCTCTTAAAATACTGGATCCTACATTTCCCATAATGCAACCTAATAGCCTCTTTCATCAGACCCTCCCTGACTGAAAGGTTTTCTGTTAAAACAAAGGTTTTCTGTTAAAACCTTAAATTCTCGTGCTCACGCTGCGACGACCCTGATGACATCACGATGACATAATCACACAGCTGTTTTCACTTTGACTCATGATACGAACGCCGATCGAACAATTCACAGAATCATGTGTGGACTAATTTTCAGAAACTAATCTGCTCTATCAAATGCAATTACCCTCCAATTAAACGCACTCTTTCATCTTTCCTCCCTCTCTGTATCTGCTGCTCTCCACCTCGTCCCTCCCCTCGCTGGAGGACCTCGGGCTCTCGGGCACATGGGGGCCCTCCTGAACACTGGCCCTTCACAAATGAATGAAATTCCGAATCAAATGACCCGACTGCCTCAGCCAATAGTCTGGGGCTATAGTTTACATGATCTGAGGGACGTGACGGCCTTTCCCCTGATTAGCCTGGCAAATGTCCCCCCTCCCCCCCGCCACCTTCTCCTCCTCCTGCACATCGGTAGCTATGACAAAAGGCGAGGAGTAAAGTCTGGTCATGAGCCTCTCTTTCCCATGACCGCGGAGAGTGCTGGTAATTTCAGCTATGCTGCAACGAGGAATGACTGCAATGTGAGCGCAGACGCCGGGATGTCCTGTTACAACCCTATATCACCCTGATGACAGGAAAGAGAAACTCACAGCTAAAGTCTTGGAGACGCTGGTTTCTATTTTGGCTCGTGTCACAGTCAATACGCTGGCTGTTGTGATGATGGAGAACATTTTAAGAACAGTTTAAACGTCTCGATGCAAAAGAGGGAGTACGAGTGAAGGGTCATAAAAACTGCTCTGATGGGAAATACCAGAACTCGGCAGAACTCGGCGTGCCGTGTGGGGAGTGTGGCCGAGGGTGTCTGCCGGGGCCAATGGAAAAGCCTCGTCTCCCACTCTGTGCATGTGTGTGTGTGTGTATGTGTGTGTGTGCCAGCTCATGTTTTTAGTGGAATGGCAGTCGGACAAACAGCAGCGCAGTATGGTTTTGATTTTGTTGCTCACTCTGCTGCAGCCAGCGATATTGTGGTTTGAAAACACATGCGATTTGAGATGAATGCATGCACATGGATGCACACTCACACGCTAACAGATGCAAACACACACACACATAGACATGCTTATATATGAATGAAAAGCGTCGCACATTCCTCTCTGCATTTTCTTTCTCATTTATTTGATTTTTTCACAAATTAAGAGTCTGTTTCTTTTTTGACCCGGTGACGGTATGCGACACTAATTTATCTCTGGCAGCCGTACACAGGAATTTTAACATTCCAGCTAATCACTGTGTGTAAAGTTCAATCGTAATCAGAGCCAACGTGTTAGTAT
The DNA here is from genome assembly GCA_037975185.1 of Centropyge bicolor. Lineage (NCBI taxonomy): Eukaryota > Metazoa > Chordata > Actinopteri > Pomacanthidae > Centropyge > Centropyge bicolor. Next base: position 2,082,707 of record JBBMOC010000039.1, on the reverse strand, counting down.
CTCTTAGGAAACAGTAAAGGCAGGATTCCCAGCCAGGCAGTCATCACAATCAACATTCTTCTGCAAGGTTACAAAACCCATGATTTCATGGAAGTGGACTCAGATTACGGCCACTTGAGGACAGTCCTATCTTGTGTTGAATAAAAATATGACAATGACAACGTCTCATCTCGAAAGTAGGTTTTTTGTTTCTTGCCACAAGAAAGCGCAACAATTTGATGGAGACGAAAACAAAAAAGGTTGTGTACAGACAGAGCAGCCTGCAAAATGATATCCGCACATCAGTGTTGCAATTAATACAGAGTTCATGCGAATGGAAAGCGCTGAGGAATGTAATCGTAGCACATGTTGTGAAAACATCACTGTATCTCTGAAGGCTAATTTATGAAGCCTGAGATAATAAAAAAAGGCTTTTTTTTTTTCTCTGTTCTGCCCGAGCCCACTGCGAGGAGCACCACCTCCGTTCTCTGAGTCAACAGAACAGAGCAGGGCTGGCAAAACACGAGGAAGTGACCACATGAAAGAGGACTGTGACAGGAAACAGAGCTGACTTCCTGCCTCACAGGAAACACGGCGGTCGTGAGGCAGAGAAGAAGGCATGGAATGTGAAGCCGCAGCGTCGTGAGCCAAGTGGACACCGCAAATTTAGCTTTGGCCCCCCCTCCTCCGACCCCCCACCACCCACTGCCAGCAGTTTATGTTTAGCATCAGGCACTAATCCCTGATGTCACACTATATTTATTAAATGAAAGTTATGTTCACTTTGTCGTGTGACTGCTGAGGCTGAACTACATGAGCGCATACGTCATGGCTCAACAAGTGGCTGCAGTATGGATGGTGTGTGTGTGTGTGTGTGTGTGAGCAGGAGAACATGTTTTGAGTGTAAGTTATTTAAGAAATGGAGAAAGAGGAGTTGTGTGCGACAGAGTGGGCATGGATCAGTAAAGAACACACTGTGCTGGTTTGAACTCCCTCGCTGGCAGCACTACTGAAAGGCCACAGTGTTCGGTACAACTCTCCTTCTCCTCCCTTCTCTCCTTCTCTTGATCGCTCATCTCCTTTCCCTTTCGTAGTCTCTTCTCCTTCTTGCCTTCTCACACTTCCTTCTCCTCATCCCTCATCTCGCTTCCATGCCTATCCTCTCCTTCCTTCTCGCTTCCTCTCCTCTGTTTCCCCTCTCTCTCCTCATCTTGTTTCCTTTCCTATCCTCTCCTTCCTTCTCCTCATCCTTCATATCGTTTCCTTTCCTATCCTCTCCTTCCTTCTCACCTCCTCTCCTCTGTTTCCCCTCTCTCCTCATCTCATTTCCTTTCCTATCTTCTCCTTCCTTCTCACCTCCTCTCCTCTGTTTCCCCTCTCTCTTCTCATCTCATTTCCTTTCCTATCCTCTCCTTCCTTCTCGCTTCCTCTCCTCTGTTTTCCCTCTCTCTCCTCATCTCGTTTCCTTTCCTATCCTCTCCTTCCTTCTCACGTCATCTCCTCTCCTCTTCCTCTCCCACCGTCTCTTGCAGTAGCCAAGTACCTGCAGTTAAAGTGGAGATGGCGTGCCAGACAGGTGCTGGCACACTGACCGAGGTGCTGACGTGCTCAAGAGCTTCTCAAATGTCAACTCGTCTAATGAAAAAATCCCCATAAGAGCGCAACACCACCTACTTGCAGGGCTGCTCTGAATCAAGTGAAGCCACAAGTGAAACCTCAGCTGCAAAGAACATACAGCTATAGGTATAAAGTGCAGCAATGCTCCGTCGTCGGTGACTGAAAGCATGCAACAGGTACAAAATCACACGGCAGCAGTTCTCTGAACAGTTTCACATGCATTCGCCCGAGACATGGAACCGATGAAAGTGAAAAGATGTGGTTTCCCTGCACCATTTCCACTGAACTCATTAGAGAAACGGTGCTGTCCTGAACAGGCGTTTTCACCTTTCGTTACACGTTTCAGTCTTAACAGTAGGTGTGCTCGTGCACTGTAACCAGCTATTTTCTGTGTAACGTCTGCGGCCGTCAAGAGGACGACCTATAGAGTATGTAGCACGCCGTTTCTAACCGCCAGAGTAAGTAGCCCTAAAGCTGCAGCTCGGTCATGTCTGGAGCTTTGTGCTGAGTCTGGCTGAGTTCGAGCAGTGCGGTTGAGACAGAAAATGTGTAAACCTGCTATTAGCCTAACACCAGCTCAGCAGGTCTGCCCGCTTAACAACAGCATGGGGCCGAGCAGGCAGCTCCAGGTGAGGCGGCGCGGCGACCGGTGACGGGGGAACTACCACTCGCTGGGATCACCAAGTCATCAAAAGAGACGCTCACGGCAGGTTTTTCCCCTTTCGCGTCAGACGCACTTACTATTCTGTGATCCAGAGGCCGATTACGAACGAATCCATTAGATTATGAAAGCAGATTCACTGGAGGTGGCGCGTTGTGGTTAACGGGCTGATCAAAGTGATGCAGACGTGAACAAGGGGGAAGAGGCAATACTTGTGCTTGTTCTTGTATCAGGTGGTTGCTGAATGGAAATAAGTGTATTCTCTTCTTATACGGAATATTTGACATTTAAGAAATTTGGTTTTTTTGGTTGAATTAAAGAAGAGTTTGTGTCTCTCAAAGTAAGAACATCAAACAATGCACAACTCAAACAGGGGTTTAAAAATCTTGAGAAACCAAGTGACACCAAACAAACATAAATCAAATGTAATTTTTGGGGATTAATTTTTCTATTTATTATTGGACATTGAAGTTAAGTTTTGCCTTCATTTGCTGAGTGGGATATTTAGTCATTGGTGTAATAGTGCAAACTGGTATATGGCAGCTTTAGAGTATTTATCTACAAGGTGATTGTTTTAGTGTTGTGTTTTATTGGAAATTAAAGGAAACACTGTCTTCACATAGGCTCACCTATACACAAGAAGTCTCTCTCTGTCTCTCTCTCACACACACACACGTAAAAAATAAAGCAATACACCTTCACATTACCACATCCACAAAGCAATCTGAATAGACTGAGATGACTCCTGTGTGTTTGCAGTTTGATAGGTTATCATCAGCACCAATATTGAACCGACCAGCGATAATCACTGACCTATTTACTAAAGTCAATACGGCGATGATCATAAAAGGCAGTGGAAATAAAAAGCAGAGCAAAGGAAATGTAAAGCCTTAGGCCTTTTTTTAAACTTATTTATACCCTCAGTTTCGTTTAAATAGTCCGGAGAAAAGGAAATGATTGTTGTCATTAATGTTGCGTAGCAGCGAGCAACAGCACAGCGCTCCAGGTTTGACTGGTAGGGAGAGAATAAATGTGTCACTGTTAACAGCGATATAAAAAGAAATCTGTTTTGCCACAATTTCTGTTTTTAAAAAAAGGTCTCAGATTAAAAATGGCAACTGACCCTAGGATATAGTTCGATCCAGAAATAGGACCATCTCTGCCCTCTCCCTCTCTCCCACCCCCTTCCTCTTCTATTCCTCCCTTGTCCTTTCCACTTGCTCCTCTGGGACACCATGCACGGACACCACTGGCCACAGCTGATCGCACACTCGTGCTGCAGCAAAAAAAAGGGTCCCTTTCTCACCCGCTGACGTCAACGTCCCATAATTCAATTTGGCAAAAAGAGGGCGAGAGAAGGCCGTGACACAGAGAGCTCAGTGTGGAGCTCCTTAAATTCACTTTCCAGCTCTGTGAGCCCAAGTGGCCGTCTATGACTTGCAGGAAAGTACCTCTTCAAAATGGTCATTGTGGAGATCGTCTGAGTTATATCACCATTGTAAAACGCAGATGGAAAGGCAGAAAACGCAAGTCATGCAGAAGCAAATCTGTCTGCAAATGTATTTACTGACGGCCTCTTGGCAGGATCTGCTTTTCACAATCCTCTGCAAGGAATCTGTGTGCAACCAACTGCCCTCCCCCCCAGCACACACACACACAGAGCTGAACTTGGAAGCCTGAGAGGTTGATGATTGGTTAAGCTGAAGATTGATCGGTCTCACAGACGCTGCAGACAAATGATAAATAGTCTGTGAGTGCTTCGGTGCATATGGTGAGAAGCAGCAAAGCCACTGACACTCCAGGATCCTTCATCGCCATATGATAGTGCGAGACGAGCGGCGGAGTGGAGGAGCTATTAGCAAACTTCCTGCTGCATTGTGTCCACACAGGAAGAGCTGGCCAGTCCTGATACTGATCCCACTGATGCCTCTGGTTTCTATGCAAAACACTGCAGAATGAGGCCCTGGTAGGTGCAAGGCAAGGGACCGGCTGAAGAAAACAGTGGGTTCAAGAGCCGGCACTTCCTAATCAAAACTCTGTAGTCTGACTGGGCAAAACAAGAGGAAAAAGGAAAGAGGGGGGGGCATGTCCAGGTAGGCCTTTCCAGCAGGGTTACTCTTACTGTACATCTTAAATAAAGTCCCCCCGCTTATGATTTGCCCTCATTATGAATCCAAACAAACAGAAGTCAGTGAGAGAATAATTAATCATCTGCTGCTTCCTCTGCTTGTGCCAGATCTGACATTTAGACAAATCGCTGCAAAAGAAAACTTGGCTGAATGAGCAAGCAAGGGGCCGCACATTAAAAACTTTAATAAACATTAACACTGAAATAGACAAAAAAAAAAAAACGGTTGTTGATTGAGAAAAGCAGGCTGGACTTATTGTGTTGGTTGGCAACAAAGCTTAAAACACAATCTGGCTTTTTGTCCTTCATTTCACCAGACCAATGAGTTCTAAGACAAGTTGACTGCAGCCAATTCTCTGACAATTAACATCCAAAAGATTGATGCAGGAGAGTTTCTGGCATCAATGGTAAGTTATGAAGTAATTTCTAAAAAAGAAAAATATTCAGTTCATGGTTGTTGATTGCTTTTCTTCTCAAGACGTTTCAGCTCATTAAGCTAAAAACACACACAAATCAAATATCTTTTTACTTTACAACAATGGTCAATTTAACTTTTCATTCAGCTGCTCAAAGGAAATGAGTTTTATTGTCTGCTGTCATACTGGTAATTCAACATTTTCATGTATTGGCTTTCAGTGTCAGTGCATTGTAATGATGTCATCATCATCGTGTTACCATCTTACAAATTTCTCCAACAAATCAAACTGCAGTAAAAAAAACAAAAAAACAATGAGCTATTGAAGGTTTTGATTTAACCCTCAACTGACACATCAACTGCTTTCAGTGACTCTCAACTCCTTTTAACACTTCAAAAGAGTGCTTCAACTTCAACTATTACTCTCAAAATCTCTCACAAGCAAATAATTAACACGGTAATAATATTTCAGCAGTAGTGTGTGATATTGATTTAGCCACTTTGCCCTCATGTCACCTGACCTGGAAGGCCCTTGAGAGAGTAACTGACTGAATGATTCACATTATCTTTTATATATTTTCTGACGATTCACATGTTGCTTACGACAGCTGCTACACGTACTTTTAAACTAACGTCCCAGCAGCATGTTAACAAGCAGGTCGGTGGTCCGAGGCCGGTGTTTACATGCTGAGCTCTCTCTCTCTCTGCTGCTCGCTGATTTCCTGACTCAGACTTAAGCGGCACGCAGCTCATGTGTACAGACAGGGACCGGGTTGTGTTGGCTAAGCTTACCATGCTAAAATATGTGCATGTGTTGCTATGTGCAACACAATGCGAGTCTGTAAATGCACAGAGCTGTGTCTGTGGAGCGGGGCTATTTTTCGCCTTTGATCAGCAGAGCGGCTGGGCTGGGCCGCTGCCTGCTCTGCCCGGATAAAGATGCAGTGTGTGGACCACTGCTGGGTGCCTGTGTGGCGGCCTGCGTCCATAGGCCTGACCCACCACGGGAGGGCGGGAGGGTGGGGGAGTGTTTGGGGGGTTATATTTATACGCTCGTTACCCCAGTTCAACCTGGCAAACACGGGGATATCCCCAAGCTGTTTTTATGGCTGGATGTCGATTCCAACCATAAATCTTCATTCGACTACGAATTGAGAGGATTTCTCATTGGTCTACTTCTTTTCTGTGTCGTTTTACAGCACTGACATAAACATACTCACTTCTTAACTGTGTTCATGAACAAGATTTAATACCAACAATGTTTGCTATGAGTAAAAACTGCATAATAGAGATAAAACACCACAGTGATTCCTGCTGAGCACCAAAAAGGACATCACTTACAGATTAGCATATTGTCAATGAAGTTACCAAATGAGCAAATGATACTAATGTATTGCCTGAATCTGAATTCACAAATAACCATAATGTTGTTTTTCAAGAAAAGGAGAAAAAAAGATTTCTTTAAAAACAGACTTCTTCTGAGCTTCCTCTACTTTGTGGAGGTAATTTGCTTGCATTGTACGAGACTGAATGAGTCATTGGCCACAAGTGTCTTTGGTTGAAGGACTGTTGTTTAATCATGGAGTAAAATGATTTAGTATTGCATTCTTGCTGCCAGTTCCTGATGCTTGTAACTCCGTTTAGATTAGTGCTTTTCTTCTGGACTCATTGTGATAAAATAAATAGTGTTTGAACAGAAACATGATGACTAGACCGTGGCTCCATTTTTCATGGTTATCTTAAAAAGATGTCTTCATGAATACAAAAAGATACTGCACTCTTTAATGCTTATGAGCAGCTCTTTTTTTTTTCCAATTATCACCATGTCCTTATTTGGCCTTGTTGCACCACATTGACATTCAATATACTGCAAGGCTATATTAAAGTCTCATGAGGACAGATGCATTGTGCTACCATGTGTCATTTTGCTGGTTGGATAAAGTCCAGCGATCAGAGAGGTCCATGAAAAATGAGCTGAGAAAGTGTTTTAATTTCCTCTGACTCCAGTAGATCAATACAGTATATGAGCACGACAGAAATGCAACATTTAAAATCTCCTCCAGCCAATATTAATCTTATCAGTTGTGGTGAGGGCTCACATTTTTGTGAGGGACATCAGACAGCAAGTGTGACATTAAAGCAGGGCACCGAGACCTGGACTTGGCCTCCCAGTCAGAGGAAGCATTATCCGGCTGGCACCAGCACAGGTCAGACCAGGAGCTGCACCAAGGCCTCACTCCAGCATTTACTTTGGCTCCATTTAACTAAAGTCCCAACAGTGTTATTTAGCTCGTTATGTGTGTAGTTGTGGAACACAATATCTCAATATGAGAATCTTTAGAATCCTAAATGATCATTTCGAGGTCAGTAAGAAAAAACACTTTTCATTTCCCAGCTCTGAGCGGAGCAAAGAGGAAGAAAGAAAAAAAAATGAAGGAAACACTGGAAGAGGAAGAAGCCACAGAAACTGGCGTCACGTTCGGTGTTGCTTCCTCTCCTGGTGACATCACTACCTGGTACTGCTTTCAAAGCACCCACTTCCTGTCAGCCACGGACTGCAATTTACATGTCTTAAAAGGAAGAGGAAGTAAGAGGTGAAAGATTCTAGAAAAGAGATAATTCATGGAATCACTTCAACATGTGCTGACGTAGGAAATGTCAGAACTAGACAGATAAACAAAGTCATGGCAACTTGTTTATTACATTTGCTGATATGATTAGATTACTTAAAATAATTAAGCTTTAACAGAGATGAGAGTGTTTCAAGAATTCTGATGAGTTGCATAAGACTGTTGATATAAACTTAATAACAATAATTTAAGCTTCGATTTAAATGCAGAACAGAAGATGTGAGATATGCACAGATGCAAAATACAAAGAGTTTTCATTTTACTCACACGGCCGCATTCCAAATTTTTCCACTAATCCTCACCTTTTGGTGTAAGCCAGTGAAATAATTACTGCATGTCTAGACTAATCGGAGTAAAATTCCAATCATAGTCGTTAAACAATGACAATAATGATGGTGGATTCTCAACGTAACGTCACGAAGCCCAGTGACGTCAACAGATCAAGATTCCTTTTATCTTTGGCATCTCTTTTGTCAGTGTTGGGAAAGTTCACTTTCTATATGAACTAGTTCAAAGTTCAGTTCAAACCTTTTAAAATGAACTAGTTCAGTTCATCGTTCATAATTCAAAATTGTGAACTAAAGTTCATGCTTCCCCAAAATGAACTATTTCGTTCTTTTTTCGTTCTTTTTTTTTTTTTTTTTTTTTTTTTTACGTTGCCACGAGCTACGAGCTAATTCCCGACTGTATGGGAATTAGTTTCTCAGTAAACGCATCCTCCTTCCTCGCACACATGTGAATTGTGACGAGACTGAGGACCGCTGATGACGAAGTTGGTAGAGCGACAGGCAGGACTTGCGGTTGCCAGATCGGGTGGTTATCCGTGACATTTTAATGGTCGTTTACCATGCGTTTTTTGTTTTAGCTTGGTTTTTCGCCGAGGGCTCTTGAAATCTGGCACGAACGTAATCTGAACGAAATCAGAGTGCCGTTCAAGAAACAGCAGAATGAGTGCGTTCACAATTTAACGTTCATCAAGCAAAAATGAACGGGACGTTCACGTTCACCCAAAATATGAGTTAGTTCATGAACGAACGTTCTTTGAACGCGTTCGGGTACAACACTGTCTTTTGTCAATTACTTCGAGCGGGACATGAATGATTCATTGAGAGAAAAATGAGTCCACATGTGGTTACACGTCTAATCTGCCTGACTGGTACTGATGCAGTTACTTGAATCCAACACAGGAACCCTGAACGGGGGAACCACACTGGAGACTGCAGAGGCCACCCTCAAACTGTGGAGCGCATCTCCCCTCAAAAACATTACATCAGTGTTTTCATCTAGTACTTCCACACATAAATACTGTCAGGGAAACTACACTTTGCCTGCCTCAGCTATCAGTCATGGTGATAAAATAATGACATCCCAAGCTTCCCACAGAAATTGCTAACAGAAATCTATTTTGGATTCAAAACAACTTTTAAAAAAATCAGCTTCAGTTGGTGCAGTTTGTGAGAGTAGACGTTAAAGTCAAGTGAAACCTAGCTGCTGCTAACCTTTCCTCTCCCCGTGAGGTGTTTCCTTTATAAACACTACGTCAGCCGAGAGCTTCACTATACAACACAGACAATAGTGCTGCGATGTTGCAACACCAATGCAAACCTGAAGCGAACGCATCTGGGGGTGGTTCGCTTACACTGTCACACACTTTGACCTGACAAACTATTAGTTCCTGTGGCAACAGACAGGGGGGGAACCTGCTGTCTGACGCACACTCATAACATTTTGGATTAAAGCGCGCGTTTAAATTTCCACCCGGCTCCCGTGAGCGTTCATGTATGTGAGCACAATCACACATGCCCCAATGCATGTGTGATTGTGTGATAATGCCGGGCCAGTCTGACAGGCACCGTGCATAATCGCTTTAGGGCAGGAATTGCACAACAATGTGGGCCTGGGTAATGCCTGTGGTTTGGGGCCCTCGGCAGCGAGCAGTCCCGTAAAAGTGTTACTCTCCTCGCTCGCAGCCGGTTCACACACACACACACACACACACACACACAGACACACAAGCTAGGAGAAATTGACGGGACGCCACATTTCACATGTGTGAAGAAGCACTGAGCATTTTCACTTCTCATTCGAATGGCGAAATTATTCAAAAATCCGCACAAGTTCCTCTTCTCACACTGTAAAACAAAGCTGAGGTCTTCCTGTTAACCCCACGGGAGATTTTCCCAATTTTTTCTGCCTGATGAGAAGCTGTGATTGCAGACAAAGAAGCGGCGTATTCTGTGAAACAAAGTGCCATGCCTGGGCAAACCCGCTGCCAAAACACACGATCACGTGCTCTCGGCCTGCTACTACCGAACCCGCACGGAGAAAAACAAAACAATCTGACTCATCCTAAATGACTGTTTACCTGACCACGGCGCTGGATGTCAACTCTTTTTTTTTTTTTTTTTTTTTTTTTTGAACTCCAGAGTAAAGCAGAGCAGCCTGCGTGGGCACCTATGGGCTCTGTCCTGCTGAATGAGCCTCTACTCTCTGCTGCTACCTTTTTATATATCTCTTACTCTCTGTGGGCAGTTGCTGGACACTCGGCTCGCTGAGTGATCCGTCCTCTGGTCTGCAGCCAGAAACAGAAACTGACAAAACAAAAGTCTGGCAGGAGAGCTGCGGGCCTGTGCGATGCCAGTGTCTGAGGTGGGTGGAAACGCCCATGGGCACATTTGACATGATTTGTTTGAATTCACTACATGAAAGGGGCACTTTACGGGGATTTTCCTGGGTCCTTTCCAGTGAGATAAAGAGTCTGAAAGTGTGAAGTTATCAGCTTGAGCGCCAGCTGTTTCACTACCTGAAGCTGAATATCACTTATAGTATAAGTCAGTAGACACATAAACTAATAAGTCAGTAGACACATAAACAGACCATGCTCAAATTAATTATGTTTCATTTATCTTATATACCTGTTTAATAGAGTTGGGGTTCGGTGCATTTTGGTTGCAAGTTGGCAACATCTGTCTGAAATATTCTTATGATCTAAAATATCCAATTCAATCCAATCCAGGATTTTGAAAGGATTCAAATTCAATAGCTGTATAATGAGCCAAACCTTCTTTTTCTGCTATGAGCAGGACTGGAGTTCATTACGTAACATTTCTAACAACCATAAAAAAAACGTATTAAAAAAGGATTTGAAGGATGTTTTTCTGTCCAAAATTTCTCATCGGAGCAGGAAAAACCTTGACCGAGTAGTGTTTGCCAGACCATCTGGAACATCAAAAAGCGTATCAACCCCTGCAGATACAATGTGTTTTGTTCTATGGAGCAACAAAAATCTTAATTATTGCCACTTTAAAGTCAAACTTATTTACGTGTCACATCAGCTCTGCATGTTTTGGGGTCATCTGAGTGAAGAAAAGTCTGCAGCACAGTCTGGCAAACAGAGCAACTCAGAGCTCCAAACTGTAAAACCTGTCCGACAGACAGACACTATCCCCGTGTGGCATCTGTCTCACAGCTTCTGTCGTCGCCCGCTGGCGTCCTCCCCTGGCATCCTGGACAAGCTGTTAAAGGTTTACTGTGAAACAATGACCCAGACAGCGCCGGCACATGGAATCAATTGTCAATACTCGTTTGAGGTTGAGGCAATGTGACTTCATAGCTGCAGAATGGCTGGACCCATAAATAAACACACATGTGCCACACACAGACATAAACACCATTTGATATCCTTGCTGTGCCACACTGACCTGCTTCCCCGCCTCCTTTCTTTTTCATTTCAGTCAATGATTAATATCCTAAAATGTTTCTTGGTAGGGGGAGACAGACAACAACAGTACTGATGCCGGCCGGGAGGTAAACAAATGTGGAGCCGGGCAGGAGGAAAACACGAGGTTGTGAAATAATCTGTAGGGCTACTAGTTTCACACTGTTGCTCAATCCGATCGATGTGGACAGGCGCAGTTACATCACTCTGAACGTGGCAATATTTTTCACTCGTCACGTTAAATTTTCACATCACGCTGAGGCAAAAACGTGTGAGCAAGTTGTCTAAACACTGCATTAAAGAGAGAAAGGAAAAATTCATAATCTCAGTCATTCATCAAAAAATATTCTTTTGTATCAATAGAAATTAAATTGTCTTTGTGTTTTGAAGACGTCGCCTTTGATTTGCAGCATTTCTGTTACAGACTCATTTAATCAATTAATAGAATTAATCGACACATGAATTGATAATGAAGCTAATCATTATGGCAGTCCCAGTATTCATCATGACATCCTACACGGAGCAGATCAAAGACTAACAGGTAGTGCTCATCAATACACGCAGCTGCTGTCTAACACCCATGGAGTGCCAGCTATGGTGATTCAGCACATCAAAGCACAAAGTGGTATGAAAAGTGAAGGGTGGGAAAAAAAAGGCAGTTGTAAGGAGATACTGGATTAAAATCAGATGGGGGAGAAAAGGAAAGTCAGAATCTCACACCACAATAAAAAAGATATAAAAGCCTGCGCTGGAATGTTCCCTGTGTCGGCCTGCCTGTCTGTCTGTCTGTCTGTCTGTCTGCCATCGTGTCTGTGCGTCTGCCAGCAGCAGGGCTTTAATTATGAGGCCCAGGTTATGTGCGCGCACACACACACAGGAGACTAGCGTCCCACATATCTCTAACACAGTGCCTCACAGTTCCGCTGACTAACCAGTGGCACCAGACTTTGGCCTGCGGCTCCCTGATTCCAGTAAATGTCTTGTTATGCAACTCCTAACAAGTGTCACCCAGTCTGAACTTAGAGCACGCTGGATCTCTGCTGCTCGCTCTTTCTCTTTATCTCTTCATTTTCCTCAGAAGACAGTGAGCGGTTAGCTCCGCAGGCTTTGACCGAGGGGGTGTCCAGTAACCCTTCAAAGCGCTAAGTGTGCCCTGCTTTGTGCAGAGGCAGAAAACCAGCATTGGAGAGGCAGGCGGCGCAGGCAGGAAATGGGGAGGAGGGCGAGGAGAGCTCCTCCAGCTCTTTGCCTGAGAAACACAGCTGCCCCTCATGTCTTGGGGCAATGCCAAGGTTGGACTCCTCGACTGCCTCAGGGGGGTGTGAGGTGTGTGTGTGTGTGTGTGTGTGTGTGTTGAACCAGTAGAAACAGGAGGACTGCTGTTCTATCCAGCTCCCTGTCCTGCTAATACACATTCAGACCCAGAGAAACAAGCAGTTTGTGATAAAGTGCAACCAGCTTTGTGCTCACTCAGGATTTGAATGCCTTTATTCTTAGCTTCTCTGTTTCTGTAAGTCGTTTTCCTTGGGGTGCATGGGAAATACAGTTTTGATAACACACAGCAATTTCACAGATCTCTGCATCCTCACTCAAGAACCAACAGGAAAGTTAAACCATCTAAAACATGACTAAAGACAGAATTATCAATCTGTTCAACTTAAAGCACTTAGAATTACATTTAATATGATGTTTCAGTTGAGAAGGCAATTGTCAACCAGTGGAAATACATCACTGATACTCATAAACCTTATGTCCAATGCTGCAAATCAGTGACCCTGACTGCTTTATGGCAAGTATTGATTTTACAGTAGTTTTGCATCAAATGAACAAGCTTTATCAGCTATTTAACTCACTGCAATAGTCAAACACAGACATTTACTATTGGATCAATACAAACGGACAGCTTGCATTTTGAATATAAATCAGCTGTATATATTGGTTATAAAGTCACATTAGAGAGGCTGGTCGTGTATTTAAAGATGCAGAGTTTCCACACACACTCGTATCCCGACCTGCCTCTCGACCTAACGCGGCCTCTCCTCTCAGTGATACCTACAGTGTTTACTGTAAGACCAAGAGGGACTGGAGTCAATGGGTGCATTTACATGGTAATGACCCCGGTGTCACTTGCTGTACAATCTGCTCTGACCTATGTGTTTGTCTGCTCCGGCCCAGTTTGTTTTGAGATCCGTGGGAGTGTTTACCAGCGTAGGCTGAGGAATTTCAGGTCAAGAGAGCGCCGCGTACAGAGAGAACCTGCGACTGAATTGATCTCGATACTGACATCAAAGAGCACCTGAGCCATCCAGCTCCGTCGGCTGAAACCAAATATTTATCCTGCGGTGACGTACGTATAGTAGAGAAACAAAGTAAGAGCAGAGTTTTGGGAGGTATGCAAGGACGTGTGTGCACAGTATATATTGTACTGTATTAATGCAGCCTGAACCACTGTTTGCAATATGTGAAATATATACATCAATAACATTTGGAGTGAGATAAAAGAAAATGGGAGAGGGACATATCAGAATTAAATAAGCAGCCCTGCAGAGAGGTTGGTGATACATAATTTGTGCCATCTGTCTGTCTTCCTGTTGGATGGTGTCCTGTGCCAGGGCCAGTGTCCAGTCCACTTGGAGAGCTTCTCCAAGCTGGTCCCACCTGGCACAACTGTCCTCAACACTCACACTGTCGCAGACGGCCTGAGAAGTGTGGAGGCTGTCATGACTCAGTTCAGACACGACCGACTGTGGAGGATCAGCAGCGCCCGAGAAACAAGCTCGGCCTCAAACAATTACAGAGCAGACAGCCTTAATCACAGATTAATGAAAACTTTGTGTGCTTCGGCCCGTTCACTTCAGGTGAGCCTCGTCTGCTCAGACACATCAGTCACATAGAGAAATGATCGCTGGTTAGCATCAAAAAGACCGAAACTGAAGTGAATGAAAACCAAAGTTTGAAAAGCATTTGGGTCGTCATTTCTGTCATCGTGATCACTGTCTCACACCACAAATTTCAGCCTGCATCATAGACGTAGAAACAGTAGACGGAGATTCTGGGTCGCAAAAGTGAAGCCAACGCGGAAATGTCTTCAAAATGCATTCTTTTTAATGGCCAGCAGGGGGCAACTCCACTGGTTGCAAATAGAAGTCATTGTATGTAGCCTTATGAGAAAATTACCCTATTTGTCATTTGATTTATTACCATAATTAACGATTTCCTAATGAGTTCATGGTCTTAACCGCCAGTTTCAAGTCTTCTTTAATACAGCGTGTATTAAATCACTCTATATGTTCCTATTTAGAGTACATTAGATGTACTATGATTTAGGGCGCGGCTCCCTTGTGATTGACAAGCCACCACTATGGCGTGCGCTTGGGTCGGATCCAATCAGGTTAGACTCTGCAGCCGTGTGTATCCTCGACAGCACCAACCTCTCCCCCACATATGGTTACTTCTGGCTTCAAAAAAACAAGATGGTGACGACCATAATGCCAAACTTGAGGCTTCAAAACAGTAGTCCACAAACCAGCGCGTGACGTCATGGTGGCTTTACACTGGCCTCTATATGACTTGACACACAACCAATGAACCCGCCCAGTATTTCCACAACAAACACAACGTGTGTAGTTCTCAATGTGACTGTGTTTTATTCTCTCCTGAAGGTTCACTGAGTTGAAATCGAAGGTTATTTGTCTTGAGCTTTTGTTTAAATGTCTCGGTCGTTTTGCAAAGCCGGTGTCTTTGGAATGAGGTTTGCCACACTATTTAAATATATTCATGATTCCAATCAGTCATGTCGCCTCAGTCAAAACAGTCTATAACAAGGCAATCAAAGATGAAAAAGCTATACTAGAAAAATAAAACCTGACTCATTACTGAAAAAGTGTATTGCCAAATTTTACATGGAGAGAATCAGAGTTAAATACTGATTTCTTCATTCAAATGTTTTGGAAGTTTTTCAGTCAAAAGGGCCGCTGAATAAGAAATGACACAACAATAACCGAACGTCTGGCCACAAAATTACCATTCTACATTGTCATCTTTCCTCAGCTCCTCTCGGGCCCCCGCCCCGGCTCATAAGTAAGCTCGCTCTGAAGAGACAATGTGTGATAGCCCCCCTGTGTGGAACCGAGGGGAGCTCTATGAATAACTCCCCTCGCAGCAGTGAATGGCACTTTGCTTTCCCACACTATTACTCAGTCTACACCCCCAACATGGCAGGATAAGCAGCGAGCCCAGGCGGTGGCTGAACGCCCCTCTGCGAGCCGCCAATCACACAATCACTGCTTCACGGACGGAACAACACCGAGAAACACTGAGAAACTTCACCCAATGTATAGGTTCATCAGTGAGGACGCAGAGACATGTTCACAGTCTGTGTCACTGTGACTCTGTTGCATGCTTAACAAAGATGTAAATGATCTACCACTGCAGGTAATGATGGTGGAGATAGTTAACTCTCAGTCATTCTCTTCTATATAATAACTTCCTAATCACACTGTAGCCAGTGAGTAGTACTGATAAACTGGTTTTCCCCTTTTTTTAAGCGCATACACATATAGACAATATGGACATACTAAGTATAGACCACAAAACCATGAAAGGACGCAGATGGTTAACAGGGGGGGCATATGAAGAAGAAAACAAAAAACAAAATCAAAAAATTCATTTCAGGTTCGTTTTGCAAGAAGGTTTTGGTTTAGTTTATTTAAATTCTTTCTGTTCATACATACACACAAACACATTTTCCCTTTTTCTTCTCTGCTTTAGTTTTTTTTTCTCTCCCTCAGTTACATTTACATTTATACTTGTACGGTGGGATTAACTCACCACCAGCAGAACAGACCTGAGAATTGTTGAATATATTTGTTTTTTGTTACAGCTGATCCTTGTTGTCTGTCATGTTTAAAGATCCAACCATTTTGACCTGTTGATTTTCCTACTTTTAGGACATTACAGTACTGTTTAGTATTGTGTTTTAATTATTTGTAATTTTATTGATGATGTCCAACAGTGGTGGTTGTTCCATGTGTTTGCGAGATATATGTATTTTGTCTAGATTGAGTGTTTTCGTTCTTTGATTAATTTATTTGGATTTTGTAGGAATGGGATTACATCGTCTGCATATGGGCTGAGTTTATGTATTATCTTCTTCGTGACCCTGTGATATTGCTGTTTTCGTGTATTGCGGCTGTTGGTGGTGTTATACAGAGTGCAAATAGCAGAGGTGAGAGTGGACATTTTCGTCTGGTACCTCTGTGGACAGTGAAGTGTTGTGAGATTAGGTTGTTAGTCATGACTTGTCTTTATGTTTAGTTTGTTTAAAGTAAAAAATCAATAATGGGACAGCTGGTCCCATCTTTTAAAGTCAAAGCCAGTCCTGATTTTTCACTCTGTTCATACTCTGCAACGTCAGACTGTATGTGACTAACACTCTGTAGGTGTTAGTGTTTTGAGGTGTCGTCTGACCGCACACACTTCCTATAGATTCTTTCTGCCATCACAGACTTTCTGAATATCCTCCTCGGGTCTTCTTGATGTATTCAGTTGTCGTTTCCCACATTAATACATCCTTCTTAATTGTGGTTTACTAATTAACCAAAAGTAGTTGGGATGAGTGTTATTAACTTGGAAAACATCTTTGTTTCTTTGTTGTTAAATGTTGTTAACAGAGAGCTAATTCTTATATAAGCGACCTTATATTGATGTCATAACAGGGACACACACAGCTTTTAAAGTACAAATGCATATGATGACCACAACATCACTTTTCCTTAAGAGACCAAACCTACTTGGACAGTATCAGCACCCTTGCAACACATTTGCCCAGTGCCTGCTTTGTTTACTGTGTGTATTTCGCCACACTGAAGGGGTTTTTCCACTGATATAATCGTACTGACAGGACAATGTTTGACAGCAAAACGTGAGTTTTTTTCTGCTCTTCATAAACACTGAGGACAAATATGAAGCAAGGTGTTGCTGAAAACTGCATTTGTGCGCAGTCAAATTAAGAAAATGGCTAAAAAGAACAGTCCAAAATATGACCTATTTTTTTCTTTCTATGTGATTCAGAGCTAAACAAAAGATCCTCACTGGCATTTGTGACTGACATGAGTGTGTCATCTCCCAGCACATGACTCAAACATGGGAGCCTCCTCTGACAGGAGAAGAAGAAAGAAAAAAAACGCACTCGACAACTGCTTTAAATTTCATCTGCAAGCCAGACAGTCTATAACAGAGGGAGGCCGTAATAAATCTCTCACTGTGTGACTACAGGCTCAATATGATTTCCCGCTGGGAGAGTAGACTGTCATCAATTTATTGTCAGACACCACTGAAACTATGTGTCTCCAAAGTGAGGTTTACGCCCTTCAATAGCGTTCAGTGGGAGGGCCTGTCACACCACATCAGAAATTTTAAGTCCCCTCTTGTGTAATGTTTTGGACAGTCTCCAGGACACATGAATGCTTCTGGTATCTCCTTACGACACAGACCAAACACAGCTTCGATCAAAGCACACACACACATACACTAATGTGGAAAACTGTGATTTAGTCATTAGATTTAATCCATCATAAATTTCTAAGTCACAGCAGAGAGAGGGGAGAGTTGAGTCAAACACACAAAGGCAGGACTTTTTCAATAGCACAGTGAGGGAAGCAATAAGGCTAAGAGAGAAAAAACCCTGTTGAGTCAGCAGACTCATATAAATCACATACTGCAGGGAGAAGTCAGATGACTGTCTAAGGTCATGGCAGCAATTGGTCAGTATGCTGAAGTGCCATTAACCGGATGGATGACAATGAAGAGAGACATGGTTACACAAGCAAATGATAAACAAGATAACTGAAACTTAACTCTTTGTGAGTAAGGATCATATGCAACTGTGAGCAGAAGTCCCTGCAGGAGATGACCACAGATGATGGAGGATAAGAATAAACAACCCAGACCAAGAAGCATCACAAAGTCAAAATAAACTGTCTATTAATCAACACAGAGAGGCCTGAGCTCCTGGAGGGATGATACACAGATACCACTGCAGATAGGAACATGGCATCGGGCACAATAAAGTTCCTGTGACTCCAAAACTTCTCAACAACATGAGCAGCCATAAGCATCAATGCAAACACACACACACACACACACACACACACACACACACACACACACACATACACACACACACACCAAACCTACCTTCCAGCCTGCAGAACTATTGCTGTCTCCTTTGTCCTTGAAATAAGGCACACTCTTCACCATCCAGTCATAAATCTGAGACAGGGTGAGTCGGTTCTCGGGGGAACTCTCGATAGCTTTGGTAATGAGGTCTGCATATGACATATTCCCCCACGCGTTCCGCCGGGAGGAGCTGCTCTTCCTCTGGGCAGCGGCGGCAGCTGCGGCCGCCGACGACGACGATCCGACCGGGGAGGAGAGCAGAGGCACCTGCTGCTGCTGTTGCTGCTGCTGCTGCGGCTGCTGAGGATGAGGAGGAGGAGGAGGAGGAGGAGGGTGAGGATGATGATGATGCGGGAGCTGCGAGTTCTGGTGCTGATGCTGTGGAAGTTGCTGGTGGACGCAGCTCTCCTGACACTGGAAATCAGTGCACAGGATGCCGGGCTTCTGCTCCGGGAAGTCCTCGCTCTCCTCCAGCAGGCTCAGGTTGTTGATGAAGTCCGCGGTGCCGGCAGGCTCCTGCTTCACGGACGGCACCGGCGAGGACGTGTTGGAGTCGCCCGGGTTGATGAACTCCGGTCGGGGCAGGGGCCAAGTGCACGAGCGGGGCCGCGGCAGGGGCTCGAAATCCGGGTCGATCTCCACCAGGTGTGGCTGCTGCGCCGCTTCCGCCATGGTCGAGAGGTGACGGATCCAAAAGTGTTACAATGTCATAAAAAGTGACGAACCTGTCGCCACAAAAGTTGCAACTTGGCCTCTGAAATGTGCGCGAGCCGGAGGTGGATCAGTCACATCCCCAGCTGCTGCAAATCTGAGTCAACAACAACAACAACAACAACAAAAAGTGTGTTTGTAAAAAGGCCTTTCATGAGGAGAAAAAGTTGTCTGAGTGTCCACAGTGTGTTCGTGTTTGTTATCCAGTCCAGCACTGATGATCCGTCCGCGTCCTGATCAGCCTGTTGACTCTGTGCGTCGTTCAGCATGTGAGGACTTACTGGAACAGCTGACACCGCCCACACGTGACTGACAGCGCGGCGGAGCCAATCAGCAGGCCTCCAAAGAGCTGCGTGAAAAAAAATATAAGCGCTTGTTTTCATTCTTTGGTCTGGTTTTGTCTGAAGATTTAAAAGAAAAAAAAAAAACTCTATCAACTTTGTTTCTCTCTGAAAATACTGCCTCATCTCTACAGTAACTGATATCAAAATAGCTTCACAAGTTACATTCAAAAATAAGTTAAAAATAATATCCATTAATCTCTAAAATTACTGTTTTGTATTTTGTGTGTATGTATAAAAACACTAAAACACTAACACTACTGTTACTTGATAAGATAAATGATGAAGCATGTAGCAGCCAATAAAATAAATTATTCAGGATTAAATATATATATTTTGGACAATTCATCTTCTATATGAAAAATTATTTAGTAGAATTTATATTTGAAAGCAACTAAGAGACTGAGATGGAAACTTGCTTATGAGAAGGCTTGAATAGTTTCTCTATTAATTATCTACCCAAAGAAATACTACTGCTACTACTACAGCCAAAAATCATACGCCTTTTATGATCTTATGTACAAAGTTTACAAAGCTAAAAATAAACACTAAAGTAAATACAATCTCAAACTAGCAGCACTGGTGAGATAAAATATGGCTACATGTTAAAAGAAATACTTATAATACTAACTCTGCGTGATGGTGAAAATAATAAGAGCACAAAGACATTTTTAAGAGAAGATGAAATAATATTTTCACTGAGGACAGAGAGGCTCCTCTGTGTGAGATGAGTGTATCAGAACAGTGTGTATCTCCAGCTGTGAGTGGACCTGGAGGAGTCTGGGTGTCCTCAGCCAAACTGTGGACTTGACGTGTAGAGACATCTTGTGGCCATTGTTAGGTATTACAACCACACACAGCGAGCAGCTAATCTCTTCCGCATTTATCTCTCTGTTTAGTCAGTTTAGTCTCTGTGTTTAGCATAATTATTAATTCAGAAAATTTGTTTTATTTGATAACGTTTCAAAGACTAGTACACGAAAAAAATCTCAGCAGTGCACCAGTTTAAACTTAAAGGCAGGAAGAGTAAACCAAAGTAACAGCTACTTATACCCATAAATATCATGCTTTAATATTGGGTTTTTAATAAGTTGTTTCCCGTTTTATTGTGGCTTCCCTGCATAGTTTACAACTCTATTTGATCTCTTTATGTTACACAAAGTCCTTGCTCTTTATGCGCCTGCTGTGCGTAAAGTGCGCACTTTTACGCACGGTTGGAGGAACCGGTTTCAATCCTCCTGCAGCTCAGGTTTCATTAGACGTCGCAAAGAAAACGGAAGTGAAGCAAGACTTTAAACTCTTGCAACAAGCAGGGGCAATGCTGAATTTGAATTTCAACACAGAATCATTGTTTCATTTGAGGAGTGGAGATATGGAAACTACTGCCTGATAGTATGTAGGTGAGTCTGTGTGTTGAAAGCTGTGTGTCCACATGGAGCAGCGTGCTGACAGCCTGTAGCACAGAACATGTCTTACTGGTGCTGTTTGTGAGGGAAACAAACAAACCAACAAACCTGAGGAGACTGACGGTGAGCATCAAATGTGACATTACGTTTGTTTGTTTTCTAGTTTTATAACTTATCGTGTGCTATAAAGCACTTCCAGTAGTAGTAGTAGTAGTAGTAGTTGTGTGAAGAGATGATGCCAAGGAAGCTTCAATTTGTGATTTTTTTCAGACTTTGAAATCATCATGGCTCCACATCCCATAATCCAGGCGATCATTGACTTCTCAGCTGGAGCAATAGGTGAGTTAACTCTGGTCTGGCTGCAACCCTGATTCCAAAAAAAGTTGGGATGCTGTGTAAAACAAATACAACAGAATGTGATCATTTGTGAATCCTTTTTGACATATACTCAATAGAAAACAGCACAAAGACAATATATTTAATGGTCCACTATGTTTTTGTAAATATCTGCTTGTCATGAATTTGATGGCAGCAACATGTTTCAAACAAGTCGGGACAGGAGCAACAAAAGACTGTGAAAGTTGTGGACTGATCCAAAAACACCTGTTTGGATCCTTCCACAGGTAAAACTGGTTCATTGGTAACAGGTGATAGGATCATGATTGGGGATGAAAGGTTCATCCTGGAAAGACTCAGTCGTTCACAAGTGAGGATGGAGAGAGGTTCAAAACTTTGTGAACACATGACTTTATAAAGGAGAATAATACATGGACTCAGGAACACTTTGTAAAACTGTAACTGAAACTTGTAACACAGTGTCCCAACTTTTTTGCAGTCAGTGTTGTATCATCACTATCTATCTACGATTTAACTGTTATGCAAGTTGACACATTGCATATATATAACTTTTTGTTCCTGTGTTTCCACTGTGTTGCTTCTCTGTCTTCTCCAAGTCTTACATCATAATTTTGTTTTAAAAAAGCATGCGTGTCTTATCTCTGATTTATATTTCCATTCACAATTATTATCAGAGTATTTGTGACAAAACATTTAGATCATGATTTACTAATGAGAATCTTTGTATATGGATCCATCCCACTCTGTTTAGGGAGGAGAGACTTTACTGAGGGAGATGTCATGAGGTCATCAGCATTAGTTTGCATAGTAGATATAGTGATGTATTGACAAAGTCAATTCAAAGTAAAATGGTGTCTGGCTGCATTTCTGAAGGCAAAATCTCGCCCTCTGTGAGTCTGTGTACCAAAGTGTTTCTAATTGGAGAAGCTTGACAATAAAAAGTGTTCAAGCTGTTCCCAGGAGTCTGCTGCTGCTGCTGTGATAAGTCATGACATCAGTTTCTCTGCCTCAGGTGGTACAGCTTGTGTGCTGAGCGGTCAGCCGTTCGACACCACCAAGGTGAAGATGCAGACGTTCCCCACGCTGTACCGCGGCTTCGTCGACTGCTTCGTGTCCACCTTCAGGCAGGTGGGACTGCGGGGTTTGTACCAGGGCACCACCCCGGCCCTTATCGCCAACATCAGCGAGAACGCTGTGCTCTTCTTGAGTTACGGTCTGTGCCAGGATGTGGTCCGCTTTGTGTCCAAGATGGAGAAAGGGGCCGATCTGAGGTTTGAAACCAACATTCATTTATTCATGGTTCCATAATAAAACAGTGTTATTTCTTAGAATCGTTGGTCATACAATTTTCCTGCTGATCTTGATAAGGTTCAAAGTTCATCTCCTTATTTTCTCCACTTTTCCTTCAATGTCCTCCATGAGTTGCTGCTTCTTCTATCCACACCCTTGTGCATGAAAATAAGCCACTATGCACTATAATTGTGCAAAGCCACATCATTTACATTCTGTGGACTAAACATTTACTTTAATAATAATTAAGAGAAAATCGCTATTGAAGTGAAATAAAATTCATAAAAATTCTCAAACCATACAAACCAGTTTCAGATTGTAAATTTGAACAAGCTTCTCCTGAACATCAGAGACTGACTAGCACGGATGTCTGAACTTTAGTGGCTGGACATTTGATTTTTTAAAGGAAATACTATAGTTTCTTTTCCTCCTCGGAGCTCACGGTCTCAGTCACTAACTTTTGATTGACACCTTATTACATCCCTGAAGTGCTGATTCTTTGATTTCTCAGTTTAGAGAGACAGATGTTTGCTCTTAATTTTACCCAGATGTGCTCATTCATTATGAGCAAATAACAAAATCTGATGAGGACCAGCATGTTTCTTGTAACTGGATGTCAAAATATTAGACGGGAATGACTCGGGTATGATAGAATCACGTAATTTAATTTAAGGTGCGTAGCCAGGAGCCAGTCCCTTATTTGTGTACTGAAGGCTGATTTGTTTGGGCTCTTTGAGGTAGAAACATTTTTATCAGATCTGGACGAGGAAACGTAACCACATTCCCCGAAAATCATCTTGGGCACAGTCATAGGATGCTTTTTCCATTTAGTGCACTTAATTTTCAAAGCCATGCTTGTGTGTCAGCAGACTAACCCTAATGACCTCTTATTTGTGGGTATCATAGGAAGGAGTTTGTGTTTCTTTTATGTTTTGTGATTCATTCTAAAGACTGAGGTAGGTCGTCGTCCTGCATGCACGCTAAAGACTCTTTATTGTTTCTTCTCTTGCATTTCTGTTCATCGCTCATCAGTGATATTCAGAAAGCTACTGCAGGGTCTTTAGCCTCCATCTTCTCTGCCATGGCACTGTGCCCCACCGAGCTGGTGAAGTGTCGCCTGCAGGCCATGCACGAAATGGAAGCATCTGGCAGGATCGCAAAGGGACAGAGAAGGTCGGTGCGGCCGGAAAGACACGTCGGCAGAACATGTTTGGTTTCAGCTACTACACTCTTGACTGTGTTTTGTGGTGTGACCTCAGCACAGTGTGGACAGTCGTAAAGACAGTGTTGAAGACAAACGGTCCCCTGGGTTTCTACCAAGGACTGACATCCACCATCGTGAGGGAGATGCCGGGTTACTTCTGCTTCTTTGGGGCCTACGAGCTGTGTCGGTCTAAATTTGCCCAGTACATGGACACGGACAAAGACAGTATTGGTACGAGTCTTAACATATATTATTTTTCCTTTAATTCTAATGAGGCATTCTTGCAGTTTATGATGTGCACTTGTTTCTAAGATACCTTTGGTCTTCATAGGTATTCTTCCTCTCATGTTCAGCGGTGGATTCGGAGGTGCTTGTCTGTGGCTGGTTGTCTATCCCATAGACTGTGTGAAGTCCAGGATCCAGGTGTACTCTTTAACTGGAAAACAACCAGGATTCATGAAGACCTTCGTGGGTGTATTGCGCACCGAGGGTAGGATTTGAAAGTTCATTTTTCCTGATAGGTTCTCATTTTTTTACCAGATGAAACAAGGAGCACAACTGACTGGTTTAGATCACATGGCTGTATAATCATAGTTTGACAGACAGCAACTGTATAATTAAGCTTTTTGTGAACAACCTTGGTTCAGAGAGAACAGTGCTGTCAAGGCTTGACTCTCCCACTCTGCTCATAGCAAGTTTAGACGTTGAGAAATCAGAGGTAAGCTCTGCAGAGACACACCTTGACAGGAATTAATTCAAAAGAGAAGGATTGTTTGTTTTATTTGTTCTTTCTAATCTTCTGTTATACTTATGGAAAAAAGCATGTACTGTTAAATACAATCTGTCTGTAACTAATATTCACCTCACACTGGAGGTAACAGCAGCAAAACATGTAAAGACAAGCAAATTTCTGAATTTTAATTAAAGGAAATATATGTGTGCCTGCAGCTAAAAATTAGCAGTTGAAACATTTTAAATAGCTAAAATACGAAAATGGAAGTCTAAATGAAGTTTGTGAAAGAAGCTGGAGATTCAGGTTAAGCATGAGCCCTGAATGAAGTTGAAGTGTTAATTTAAGTGTAAGTGCTCAGGGAAGTCTCCTCAAGAAGAGTTTGAGATGAAAGCACTTGAATGAGCAGGACTATATAGAAATATAAAAATCTGGTCTTAGATCCAAACGTTCATTGTGTTTTCTTGCATGTTTCAGAGTATTTTTATTCTGTCAACTGTCGACTCTGTAGTTATGAAAACCCACAGTCTGACCTGATTTGCACATGTAGTTGAATATAACTGTACTTCACATATTTGTCTGCATGCTTAATGTACTGAGTCACGGCCACATGCCGCACCATGTGCACCATCTGTTGGCGTGATGGGGAGAAATACAGACTAACTCGGCCTCAGAGTGCAGGGAACAGGTCTAGTGTTTGTGTTTCTTTAGAAGCACATTAATTAATATCGAATTGTGTTTTGTTTCTTCAAATTTGGCACAAAGGTCCACTTGAGCTCAAGGATGAACTAATTAGATTTTAGTGACCAAATGTGAACCGAAATGCATGTTTCTGGCCAAAATTCAAGAGGTCATATGCTAATTATGCTAAAAATTTCACACAAATGTCTAATGGGATAAAATGATGATGATAAGTGATGATGTTTGATATCCAAAGGTCAAAGGTCAGCTCCACTGTGACACCATAATGTTCTGCAAAAACACTTTTCTGGACGTATTTCAACACCACAAACTCACATTTGGTCAGATACTGAATTGTTGACACTGATCTTGGGTGCCAACCTTGAAACTGAAGATCTGAAAATTTGTCGCTTCTTCGCAGCAACATCCATATTTGAAGCGTTGTCTACTGTCAGAAACACCTTTATTGACCAAGCATGTGAACACACAAGAATTTGACTAGGTTTTTTTTTTGTTTGTTTCTCTTAATGAACTTACACACTAACAGTCGATGATTGAGCTTCAGCTGATTGTCGTTGCACCATGTGATGAAGCTCTCTATCAGTCCTCTGTAAAAATACTCTCTTAAATGAAGACAGCATGTTTTTCACTGTTGAAAACATGTCAATATAGTGACACAGTGATAAATACCTTTTTATTAAATTCATTCAAAGTCTACATATATGTCAAGAGTTTGGACAGACGAGTTTATACCTGAGAGAAATGACAAAACCATTGAAAATCTGTAATTGCACCAATGCTGCTCTGACTTTGATGTAGACTGTAGATGTATCTTGTTCCTAATTGGCTCCTCTGCAGGGAATGGCACGTGAGGCTGTTTGACTCTCTCTCTCACTCTCGCTGTCTCTCTCGTCCCACAGGGTTCGCTGCTCTGTACTCTGGCCTGACTCCTACCATGATACGCACCTTCCCTGCCAACGGAGCGCTCTTCCTGGCTTATGAGCTCAGTCGCAAGTTCATGATGGAGAGAGCTGGCGCCTGATGTGGAGGATGCTTTCACTCCAAGCAAGTATTGTACTGAAACCTCTGCCTTGTCCTTTTAAAATACGGTGAAGGTAAAGTTTTATTATGTCTGAAATGTTACTGATGTTCCAAAAATATTGTGTAAGTATTAATGCTTCGCCTGCATCAAATATCTGGTTACTGCACTGGCCACACTAATTTTAAATAAAGTTTTAATTTCAACATCCATAAGTCTTATTGTGATTCTTAAACTTTGAGTATAAGTCAGATTATAAAAATGTGCAGTGCAATTCTGTCTGGAGTGATGACGACCTCTTCAGGTTTGTTTTTTGTTTTGTTAGTTTTCTGTCGGCTGAAGGAAAATTCTTCTGCTTCACCACATGAGGATCCTGTTCACACTAAACAACAGTGACCTCTTGTGGCAGAATACTTTTTGACGCATGACAGTTAAAAAAAAATCAGTTCAAAGCAATAGTCCATAAAAAAAGGTATTTTTCTTTAATTATAAATGATAAGAAATTATAAAAATTGTAGTTTAAAGGTAGGACTGAAAATAATAACATCTAGAAGGAGGCTGCAGTCAGTTTCTCTTTTGCGCATACTGATTATCACAGCAATAAGAAAAAAATGAGGAAGTGAAACTTTTGTCTTTCTTGGAAGTTATTTCGCAACTGCTTGGAATTATGGATAACCCAGGGTGATGGAATATGAAACAGATTTGGCTTTCCCAATAAAGAAAAACAAAAGCACACCTGGACTTTTTTTCCCTGTTTTTGAAACTTGTTTTTTTTTCCCTTGCATGCAGACAAAAAAATCTTGATTGCATTTTAAAGAATCTTCTTCAATGATGTGATCAAAGGGAGCCTGTTGTGTCATAAGTAACTGAACTTGGATTCACATGCACTCATTATGTTCTGTGGTGAGCCTGCTGTCATGTGACCAGGTGTCATGTGACAGTTGATTAAAGAGGCCTCATTGAAAGATGATGGTAAGGAGCAGCTCACATGTGCAAACGCTGTGCACTTTACTGCTTCACATGACGGAAGGGACTTGGTTTTTACTGTGAAGTCAGACTGTTTGTACTTAGTGTAATACGACTTTTAAATTTGCCACAGATATAAAAACATATTGAGTATATTTTCTGGTAAATTTTGGTGAGTATACTTACAGATTCCCTCCTCTCTTCTTCCTCCTGAAGACTTGCACATGTGGGTACATTTCCATTATAAGGGACGGACATGAGCATGATCACATCTTCGTGTAGCTGCACCACCTCTCATGTTTCTTGACTTGGATACCACCTATTGTTTATTCATAACCTGCACTCAACAGGTGTCAGACTCCTGGACGTGCATGTACGGGTATAATGGGAAAGCACGGGAGCTGAACTTTAAGCTTTCCAATACAGGAGCCACACAGAGGCTGGTTCTAGTCTCTGTGGTTCATGTTACCTGTTGGCACCCACCAGGTGAGTCCAAGAGTCACACACCAAGTGGGAATTTATATATGTGTGTGTGTCATGAGGAGCAGCAGGTGATGAGGGACGAGAACAGGCCACACCCCACGGGGAGAGCAGACAGGTAAACAGAAGCAGCTTCACTCCCTCCATCACACAGACAACAGACTCACTAATGATCTCAACAACGTCCAGCACGGCCGAGATGGTTACTCAAGGTAAACTCCAGATCAACGCCGTGGACAATGTGGAAGGTAAGTACTTTTTATGATCTTTTAAAAAAGGAGATTTTAACTTTTGTCATTAGATGTTTGTTTTTTTTAACAACTTGTTCTCAGGGGACGTCAGATGAGTGGGAAAGTTTGAATTATTCAGACATGCCAGGGATAGTGGATATTGTTTTTGTCCTGTTTTAAGGGACTGGAGAAATTCTTCTAGTGCCCTGGTTAATTTTCTTTCCTCATTATCACAGAGATTATTGACACATGACCTGCTGTACATTTAATTATCTATAAAACATTTAGCTTTTTTTGCTGATGATGTTCATTATTGTTATATATCTTAAGAATCTAACACAGTGGTTTTCTCTACTACAACACATGATGTAAGCAGGTAGGACATTAGAAGGGAAGAAGGAGAAAACTACACATATAGAAAACTAAATGTACCTAATAGGCTATATACACAACACAAAGGACTAAGCAAGAAATGAATTGACAACAAACCATTTAGAAAATAGATACTTATTAGACCACAAACATCTAATGTGTATGAAGCACACTGGCTTTTGTTTTGTTTGGTTTCACTTGGCGACATCGGTTTCCAGAGCTCCCACCTTTACTGAGACTAACAAACTAAAGCATCAATCATGATCCGTCAGACTGAATGAAACCTGATTCAGACCAGACCAGAGGGATTTAAACTTAGTGCATAATACATAACTGCTCTATGTGTATGTATGTATGGGCCGACACAGGCAAAACATTATATTGACAATATATAATTATATTCAATATATAATTTCCACTATTTGGATATGGTTGTTTTTTCCAGTGAAAGCACTCTGAGAAGTTCTTAATGTCTCAGATTCATCCTTCAACAGCATCTAAAACGTGCTGAGCAGTTTGCTGACTGATTGATGAGTCAGTTGACAGAAAATTCACTGACACGTTTTATTCATTCTTTTTTATTCATCTCTCAGGCGAAAAATGCCAAACATATCCATCTTCTCAAATACGAGCCCATTTTCTTTGCTTTGTCATTGGAAACTGTTGGACAGAGCCCAAAGTGACAAATGCATTTAAATGCATTAGCCTGTTTTGTCTATGCAACATTCAGCCCAGAGCCCAAAGATATTCAATTTATAATGATAAACCAGAGATGAGAGAACCACTGAATGTTCATTTATGTCATCAAGCAAGCAAAAACAAAAATGGATGAACAAAGCTGTTGAGTTTGAAAATGTCACCTTGGGCTCACAGAAACTGCGTTCTTTATGTTTTGCCACTTTTTTTATTTTTTAATAAATAGAATAATAAGCACATGATTACATTACATTAACTGGAAAGACAAGACTTTTTCCTCTCAGTAGTTAGTTGAGCAGCTTTGCACAGCACTGTGACTCAGGTGGATTTGAAGTTACGTAACTTCCCTCAGAGAGTAATTACATTATGAGACATGTTGATCCACTGCGTCTCGCTGCCCGAATGTTTTGCTACCTTTTATAAATGCTGCCGTCCCACTGGATCATATTACATTTTAATTGTGTGGACAAAAGGACTACAGTCTTCTTTAATCTGGATTCAAATGCTCTCACGTGTGGAACAAAGGTGAAATGGAAAATTTGGAAATAATACTGAAGCATGTTCCAGTACAAGCTGGTTGAGTGTTTTTCCTTCTCTCTGCAGATAAAAACTCCGGCAGACTGGGATGTTGCGGTTGGCTGTTGGTCCTCATATCCCTCCTCTTCATAGCAGTGACCTTCCCGCTCACAATATTCATGTGTGTTAAGGTGAAGCGTGTTCTCACTCATGTGCACTACCTATCAGGATTAGACACACAGATCAGGTGACACACAGATCATTCAGCTGCCTCCTCTCTGTAGACTCTGCATTATGTGTTTTCATAGCACTTTAAAGCCAGTGTGTGTGAGCTTCTTCTGTGATTACAGCCAGGTTCATATTACTCAGATGCTTTTTGTTTGTAGGAAAACAAATGTGTTTAAGGCAGTGTGATGTTCAGCAGTTCACTTCTTCAACTGATCTACCAAAACCTCTAAGTAGTAAACATGCAGATATGATACACACGACTGTGTTCTGAGAGAAACTACCATCATATAAGAAGCGGATGAGTTCACACGAAGTTTACTGATTTTTAAATTAATATTTTTTTACTTTTATGCTCATTTGTTTTGGGTCTTTATGTTTCTCTGTTTCTAACATTCAGATAGTGAAGGAGTACGAACGAGCTGTCATTTTCAGACTGGGACGGATCACAGACAGGAAACCTAAAGGACCAGGTAGGTCATTTAATATATTACATTAATGGGGAAAAATGTCCACAAACTGGTTTCCTGGTTAAAAAACCTGCTTCTTAACTATGATCCAATGAGGCTTAAAATTGTAAAACAAGCCAATTTGATTGTCCAGTTTCATGTTCTGTGAATGATAGATGATAACAGATACTTCTGCTATTTTATCCCATTATTCTACAGGCACATCTACAGTACATGATGCTCTAAATAAATGCCAAAACACTTGCTGGATATAAAAAATAAAAACAGGGTCTTTACTTCTTTGCAGGACTTTTCTTTGTTCTGCCCTGCACTGATAACTTTGTGAAGGTCGATCTGAGGACCGTGTCCTTTGACATCCCTCCACAAGAGGTACATTTTTTTTTTCCTTTGTTCTGTTTATATCAAAAGTAGGAATATCATGTGTCACTCCTGTATGGAGGCATCATAGTTGTGTCTTTTCACCTCGCAGATCCTCACCAGAGACTCAGTGACCGTGTCTGTGGACGGCGTGGTCTACTTCCGCATCCACTGCCCCATCTCATCTGTGGCCAACGTGTCCAACGCGCACTCGTCTACGCGGCTGCTGGCTCAAACCACCCTGAGGAACGTGCTCGGCACCAAGAACCTGGCAGAGCTGCTGTCTGACAGAGAGGGGATATCACTGAGTATGCAGGTGAGGAGGAACTGGGAGAGGTTTCTGAGAAGGAGGGCAGGAGAATCTTACATTTACAGATTATAAAGTGATTTTAAAGGGATGGTTGAACATAAAATCTAAATTCATTAATCGTATAGTGACCCCTGCTTTAGTTTAAATTCTTTATGATTTTGTGGAGGCAACAAAACACATGCTTTTTTAGAGCAACTACTTCCATTTTAGCCTTCATCTAAACATTGAAATCTATGTGTCTTTTTCTAAATTTTGCACATCAACATTCACGAAACAGCTTGTGCAACAGTCTGAGTGTTAAATTTAACTTTGTTTGTTGTTTGTTGGGTTCATCAGAGCCTGTTTGCATAAATATGCTGTTTGCAAATGTACAACAAAACCAAAAAAACTATTTAATAAAAGCTAAAAAAAACACCATAGAGCTGAAGAGTAAGCTAATATTTTTCATAGCTATTTGCTTTTTAAAACATAGCTGATGAGCTAACAGTGGTTTTGTGTATCATCTGTTATTAAATGAACTCTGCAGGAAGCCCTGGATGAAGCCACTGATCCGTGGGGCATTAAGGTGGAGCGGGTGGAGATCAAGGACGTGAAGCTGCCGCAGCAGCTGCAGAGAGCCATGGCAGCCGAGGCAGAAGCCAGCCGCGAGGCCAGAGCCAAGGTGAAGACGACGGAAGATTTCACTTCCTCTCGATGCTCTGTGTGGTGGAAATGTTGACTGGTGTGTGCGTCTGTGTTTCAGATCATCGCTGCAGAGGGCGAAATGAAGGCGTCCAGGGCTCTGAAAGAAGCCTCTCTGGTGATTGCAGAGTCCCCCTCCGCCCTCCAGCTGCGATACCTGCAGAGCCTCAACTCCATCGCGGCAGAGAAGAACTCCACCATCATCTTCCCTCTGCCCATTGATATGCTACAGGGCTTTATGCAGAGGAAGTGATGAACCTACCGCCTTCAAGTAAAAGAAACCAAGTTTGCACTGTTATTATATGGTTACTGTTTTCAGCTTCAGTGCTATCTCTTTTAGATACTGTATGGTCCAAGTGACTGTGTATTTACTGCTGCACTGCATTATTACTTCTTATAGAAAGTTTTCTATTTTTACCAACTCAAAAGAAGAGCTTTCCCTCTATATACGTGCAAAAATGTATAACAAAATAATGATGTATTTAAAGATATATATCCACACCAAATCTCACTTTTGGACACTTATTTTCTTCTTGTGATTTAATACTTAAATACAAAGTGCAACATATACAGTATAGACATTAGTGTCTTGTCACTTTAACACAATATTTTAACCAGCTAAGCTACAGTTGCAGTTCTGGAGAAGGACAAATAAATAAATCAATGAAATGCACAAGTGATGTAAAACAAAAATAATGCACAAAGACCTTATAAAGACATGCTTTCATATGACTTATCCAGAGCGTGAATTTCTGAAATACTGAGTACGATCTTTCCAGCAGAAGTCCTGTAAACAATCAACAGAAGTACCGACGTCCACCCGATACGACAACCTTCTCTGACACTGGATGTAAACTGTAAACAAAACCTCTTATTCTAGCGTCGAACAAACATTCAGTAAATGAGCACAGGGTCATGTCCACAGGACACAGAGGCAATCAGTGCAATCGGAGTACCTGATGGAGAGAAAAGTCATTTCCACTTCCTTTCAGAAAACAGTAAAGCGAGCCAAGTTAAACACCATCAACTCGTCCTAACAGTAAATGCACCTACAACCAAATCCCTCTTTGAACAAATTTCCTCATTTTATGTTTCTGGGGGAGCTGATTATTACATGACAATATTATAATAAAGCAATATTTCTGCAATCTGTTTAATATATTTGCTGACTGCACTATGCTCTTTAAAATACTTCAACATGTACATCCAACTAATTTTATACAAAGGATATCTTGCAAAACAGACAGTTGAGCTGAGATGTAAACATGAGCAAAATACAGTTAATACAAAAAAAAAAAAAGTTATGGCAGTTGTTTCCCTTTCATGACTCTTAATCCTCCTCAAGACCTGAGATTATTCTCTGCAATGAGAAATGAGGTAACAGCTTGCAGATTTTCATGATTCTCTTTTCTTTCTAATTCAAAACAAGGTTTGGAATCAATTGGAGATTGAATGTTTGGAAGCCGTATTCGTTTTTTTTCCATTTTCTCACAAGGTTTTTCTGTTTTGAATTTCAAAACACAATTAACGGCGAGAACAATTTGAGTCAGCTGCAAGAGCGATAATAAGGTTCACTTAAAGAAAGAGACGGCATGTTAAACCGGATGAAAGCAACACAACGAACAGAAGTTGGATTTACATGCGTTCAGGTCGACACATGTTGACCAGAACTGCAATATCTGCACCATTTATGTCTGCAGCGCTGACTCCAGACATGTGACAGCTACAGTACGTGATGCGTTTAATGATCTCCTCTTTGGTGGTTTCTACAGTTCCTGCACTTTCGTTTTGTGGGAAATTCTAATGTCGTCTTAACCCAGCTGAAGGTGAGGGGCAACAACGAGCGTTGAAAATGTGAGATTAGTCTAAAATCTATAATACAATAATTTATTTCTTGGTTTCGTTTTAATAAATCCTGCTCTGCTCTATTTGAAATAAAGAGATAACTCGTGTTGCCCCTTCACCTTTCTCCTCCACGTCGTCACACTGTAGGTAATCCTAAAATAAAATACATCATAACTGGAAGACGGAACATGCTTTAAAGAGAGCAATACATGTACAGTTCTTTACAAATTATAGTCAATATCATAGTTACACTATGTTGGCAGTTTAATGGATTTATGAGCTTTTATGTTGTTGTAATCTTACATTTCAGGTCAATGCTGATATCTAGTAGGAGACAGTAGGATGGATGGTTGAGGTTTAGATGGCTGAGTAGTCATTCATACACTCCTGATATATGAAGTATTTGAGCATGAAGAGGTAAACATGCCCCAGAGAAGAAACCACACTGAGAGTAACTTACTGCAGGTAGGTTTGTGACTTTACTCAAAGTATCGCCTGTGCCTTGATAAACGTTGCTGGTGGGAGAAAAATGGACAGCGAAGGCGCTTCTTGTGTTCGTTGTTGCCCTTTTGATGTTTCGCTGTGTCTCGTACATCCGTCGTCCTGAGCGCTGGATGAGAAGGTGGAGATGCAGATGGAGGCGAAAACGTGGAAAATGAGGCACCGTGACTCTGATCCCGCTCTCTGATGTCTACGACGACCACGGCCTTTCACCTGCTGCAGCGTGGCAGCTCGTCTGGTCTGTGGGGCGTTCAGGCGGAATATAAAAAGAGGAGGGCAGAGAATTCCCTTTTTTGTACGATAAGAGCCGTGATCCTAAATACAATTCTGTAGGTCAGAGATTAAAATTCCTGTGGTTGGACTCATGTGTCCGTCCGTCTACTTAGTGTAAGTCCTTCCCTTTTAATTGAGAGGAACATTCAAAGAGTTAAAAAAAAAAACAGGGCTTCCGATGCCAGATAAAAGAAAGCGTTTGATACAAGTGCTTCCATTGAGAGTGTCATTGATGGTAGGAGTGCGGGCGGGCGGGGGATCCCGGCCCGGACGAGGGTCGATGGATGGGGGAGGAGCTGGGGGACATGCGAGGGCTCAGCTCGCCCGTCTGAAGACGCCACAGCAGTTCCTCATTGGTGCGACTGAGCCGCTTCTTCTCGTTGCTCTCCTTCTCCACGTGCACCTGCAGGTTGGCGTTCTCCTCGGAGAGTTGCCTGAGAAAGAGGAGGGACGGGAAAAAGTCAAGACATTAACATCATATACTACTGCTGAAGTCATGTCAAAGGCAGAGGTCAGAAATTTCTAACTGCAAGGTCAACCTTCTAACCTCTCTTAGAATGACTGTTGGATCGGCCCCAAGATTTAGTTTGTCCATTTCTGTATGTGCCTGAATTTGTTCTCTCTTGACCCTCAGTCTTGGGGTTATACTACATATCTAACTTTGCTACACTATATAAGAGATATAGCCAAAAAACCACAAGGTCACATTGTAAAAGTTTTGGCAAATATATATATTTTATAATGCAAAACTGTGATTCTTGGCTGCAGAATTCAACATAAGATAAGATAAGATAACTTTTATTGATCCCCCTTAGGGGAAATTTACTTGTCACAGCAGCAGCAACAAACAGTAAACAGTAACTCAAAAATAAATACCAGTAAGTGGCTAATTAAGAAATAAGGCAGCAATAAAAAAGCAAGAAACAATAAGTGTGATAACATTTCAACATCTTAATGTTCTCAATAAATCTTCTAAATCCCCTTCCACTGATTTGATCTACCTGTGCTGGTATGTGATTAAACTGACCTGGACACAGCCACGTTCTTGTCTATTCTTTCCTTCAGGTCCTCGTTCTGCTGCTGCAACACCTGCAGTCGCTCCTCCAGGTACACGTTCTTTTCAGCCTGCTCAAAAACACAGGAGGAAATGTGCGCAACATTAAATTCTTCAAATGATGTGTGACAACATATAACAGGCAATATGTTAAATGATAGTTTACAAAGGAGGCGTATTTCCTATGAAATACTGGGGAAGCATTGATTCTGTCACTAACTTGAAACAAGCACCAGTTTTTTCTTTGCTGAACTAAAGCAGAAATTTGAAGCCTACTATTTTCTCCAGTTCTGAGATCTTCAGGTCCTGTTGATGAATTTGTTGATTCTTCATCTCCAGAACTTCTTTCAGACTCTTCAGGTCCTCCTCAATGTGTTTATATGGTGCCAAAGCATCCTGGCAACAGCAGATAACAAACCATTAGAAGCCTTTAAAAGAAATAAACAATGATTTTTTAAAAAAAGTTTCCTCCAGCTCCTGTCACCAGACAGTCCAGATATTGTACTGTAACATGCAGCAGTTACCACTATCTGCTCGTCTGTGCTCCTGCGCAGAGCTTCTTCAAATCGCTTGGCTCGATCTCGGAGGCTACGATTCTGAAAGGTCAGCGTGTCGACCTGATCCTGGCGACAGACACATATTCACTTGTTAATTACTGTCACAACAACAAAATGTCTCAGACCATATCAAGGAGAACAGACAGACAGAGTACTTTATTAATCCCTCTGGGAAATTGGCATCTCCATCGCATTCTCATATATTGCACTGTTTAAATATAGAATACAAAGTATAAAATAGAATAGAAAATAAAAATATATAAAATCTGAAAAAGGACACAATAAATTAGGCAGTAGAGGTAGCCAGAATTTGAATCAAAATAGGCACTTGTAGGAGATTAACAGAAAATATGCATACGTGTATGTGTGTACCTGAGTGTAGCAGCAGTGGGTATGGTATGCTGATGGTAATGATAGAGTGCATATGGTAGTATAATATAATAAAATAATATAATATAATATAGCATGTAATAGTAGTATGATATAGCATATACAATGTATAGCATTCAAGAGTATAACATACATGTACATGTATAATATAATAATATAGTAGTGTAATGTGATGTAGACTACACTCCACTACATATAATAGTAATAGCAGTAATATACTACTAGTTAGTTATCATAATATAATATAATAATAATAATGATAATATAGTATGTTGTATAATAATAATACTATACTAGTATACTACACTGTGCTATATGACATCAACAACAGCAGTGTCAGAAATAATAGCAGTAGTAGTAATAATAATACTAATAATAATAATAACAGTAATAGTAATAGTGATAACAGCAGTGACAGGTTTACATTTACCTTCCATATATATATATTGCACGGTGTAGTATTGCTAAACATTGAAAAAGTCCAGTTATATTGCACACAAGTCCAGTTTATTGCACTGGAAGAAGTGTTTACCTGCAGTGACAGTCTGATCTTTTCAAACTCTTCTTCCAGAGACTTTGTTTGTTGTTCATGGGCCATCTTCAGATCTGACACAAGAAATAACTTATTATTATCTGCAGCAGAGTGAGTCTTTACAGGAGAGCAACAGGCTTTAAATGCTTACTCTTCACAGTCCTGGCGTGCTCCTCCTGCAGCGTGGCCAGCGTGTCGTTGTGAGTCGTCTCCATCTCCATCAAGGAAGCCTCATGATCCTCGCTCATCTCTTCAATCTGAATCCGAGATTTAAACAAAAACATGACACCAATGATGCCAACTCTTCACTGTCACATGAACACAAACATGTTTATATCCAGTCTTCATGAAAACACTCACCTGCTCCTGCTGCTTGAACCGCAGCTCCTCCAGCTCGCCCCGCTGTTGGTCCCGCAGGCTCTCGGCCTCGGCGGCGTGCTGAGCCTTCAGCCGCTCCTCCAGCGCTCCCAGCTCCCTCTGCTGCTGAGCCCGCAAACCCTGCAGCTCAGCCTCGAAACGACGCTCCAGTTCCTGCTTCTCCTGCTGCAGTTGCTCCCAGTGTGCGACACTGAAAGCTGGAGCACAACGAAGAGCTTTGGTCTGATTCACTAGAGCCAAAATTAGGTCAAGTACTTGATACTAAAGGAGCAGTTTTGTTTCAAGAATCTGCGCCAAAGTTAAATTAATGCTTAACAGCTTCTTAGTTTGTTGGCTTTTTTTTTTTTTTTTTTACCTCCGCCAAGGAGGTTATGTTTTTGCCAGTGTTGGTTTGTTTGTTTGTTTGTTTGTTTGCAACATAACTCAAAAAGTTATGGACAGATTTTGATGAAATTTCAGAAAATGTCCTTTCTGGGACAAGGAACAAATGATTAAATTTTGGAGGTGATCCGGAAAACCGCCATTACGGAAATGTCGATTTTCAGGTATAACTATTAAACTAAAAATTATATTGATGCGATTCCAATTGCTAAGGGTATGTTTTTATGGTCCAGGAATCCATTGAAATAGATAAATCAAAGGTAGGACTAATATTTTGGGGTGTAAGTCACAATAAGCTGGGGGAACTGTGCTGCTTGGCGGGGGTCTGTGCTCTCCGAGTGCTTTTCTAGTTTATTAATATTTTAATGTAAAGTCTGGATGTTTGTATTTGCTTTATTAAATAACACAAATGCTAAATTCTTAAATAATTTTGAATTGTGCAATTTCATAGGTTTATTTCTGTTAGATTTTTATCTCAGTATATTTTGCTGATTTTATATATATATATTAGCTGAATTATTGAAAAATCTAAAGTGATCAGAGTTTGTTCTGAAACTGGGCAGCGTGTTTGCAGAGTCTGGTACAATATATGGTGTTTGATTTTTGACCAGGTCCACACTTCAGCAGAGCAGATTCCCAGGCCTCACCTGCTCCTCTGGTCTCTTGTGGGAGCTGTATACTGTATAATACATGATATGCAGTGAGTGAGTCACTGCTTCCTCTCCTCCCTGTGGAGCCATGTCTGTCACGCTGTATCCCACTTACCCACTTCATCCCTGATTCTGGCGAGCTCCAGGGACAGTTCCCTCTCCTTCACAATGGCACTCTCGCTCTGAAATGCAAACACACAGAGCAGTGAGCAGCCCTGACCTGCACAGAGGGATCTGACACACCTAGAGTACAACTGTGGAGCAGCTGACACAGGACTGGTGCTTCTGATAGCTTGTCCACCCAGTTCATGTCCATGTGGGAAACATTTCTCTGAGTTCAAACTCAACTTTAAGGCAACACTGCTGCTGAGCCTGTAAAGATTAACCAGAGCAACATGAAGAGGTTTGTTGGAGATGTTTTGAACCCAAACTCTTGCAAGTGAATGTGCATTAGAGACTGAAAGGACATCCCAGCTACATATATTTTATTTACAGTTGACTTTATTAAAAATGTTGTTCCACCACACCTGCTTCTATAATATGACAGAGAGCAGCCTGACTTTGAGTCTGACCTTGAATAACAGCGTAATCAGCAATAACCACCTTTACCAAACCAAACACCAGCACTTTCTATTTATAGGCATCTTCTCATGCTGTGTGACATCCAGGACGCACTGACATGAAATTCACTGAGGCCATGTTTCACTGATAAACTCTGTGATAACTTGGCACAATATTTGCTAAACTAAAGGTCAGAAGTCATTGCTACGGTCTTGTACTTTTGTAATACTAGACGATTAGAGGTCACATATAATGCACATTTAAAATGCACTTTTTTCAGGGCTTTTCATTACACGTGTCCTCAGGGTGACTAGAGACACAGATACTATCTGAAAAGACTGTCCTCATCCTCCATTTTTTTTTCCACACACAGGAGCAACAACTCCAGCTAAGTGACATAACTCACTATTGGTAACAAGTTAGTTACGAGCAAAGCATGCAATGTTGTTCTGTTGTTGGCTGCAAGAATCAACACAAAGATCTTCATGCGCTTCATCATCTGAGGATGAGAAGACCCAGTGGATTAGTTTTATTTTGACAGAAATGTGGCCATAACAACTGCAAAACTTTCTCAACAAGGGGCAGCACAAAACAAACTGATGCTCAAAGACTGGATCCATTCCTCTACCAGTTCAATCTCCAGCTGTAACTGAAGCCATTTTTTTAATGTTTTACTGTTTATATTGCAGGTCAGCCCGTTGAACTGAGATTTGGCATGATGCTTTGATTGTACACCCACACACTGGAGCAATAGTTCACCATACTGAGGGACAGTCGGACACCTTCATCTCTGCCTGGCGCTCGCAGATCACAAGAAACACATTAGGAAGGGCAACAACATGTTTCTGTTCATTATAGACAATATTGCACATCACACTTTCTGCAGCTTGACGTCAGTGTATCCTCTGCTTCACCACGGATCATAATAGCTAAGGCTCTAACATTAAGCTACAATAAATACTTCACAACAAGAGTCAACTATGACATTTGTGAGAAATGTTTCCAGCATCCACCGGGGGACTCCTCATGATGTGACGCCCTCAGATCACATTTTACTCACAGAGGAGGAAACACCAGACACTTAAATGACTATTGATCACAGCTCTAAACATGCAGGGAGACAGGTATGCACACTGTTGCTGGCAGATGAATCAGAGAGGCAGCGTTTGGAAGAACAAAGAAAGAGAGAGAGGCAGAGAGCAGTGGGTGAAATATGTATGATCCGGTATGTCTGAGCAGCAATGATGTCACCCTCTAAATGAACATGGAGCCATCAGGGAGGAACTGCCGTGACCTCATGATGGAGGCAGGATGGTCAGAGGCTTTTCTTCATTCCTTACTCTTACCGCTCCACCTCTGCTCCTCCTCGTCCCCCCCCCCCCCCTTCCTGCCCAAACACCCCCCGAATTAGGTCTCCAGGGAGTTGTGTGACATGCATTCTAATTTTCCCATCTGACATTCAGCCCACACCAAGTCAAATCCATCCATCTCCAGGGCTCCCACTGATCACTGTTTCCACTATTGATTACACTGTTGAATTTCTTTTGTAATTCTTTGATCAGTTTGTTCAGTCTGAAAATAGTGAAATGCTCATCTGCAATGAACTGTCCAGGGTTTGAATTCAGTGAAGAGAGATTAACAAGCTTGTTAATGTTTTTCATTGATGCATCCCCCCAAAAAATGAATGGATAATCAAAAATTCATTTACTGTATCTCTTTCTGTCAATCAACTAATCACTTCAGCACTGTACATTTTACCTTCTGGGAAAGAACAAAGCTGTTTATAGATAGGGAGCTCGTTCTGGAGGAGAAAATGAAATGAGTTAATTAACCTCTCCAAAAATCTGCATCCATGCAATCAGCCCAGTTTCAGCGGGACCGTAAAAACCTTCCAATGAGCAGCTGCCTTTTTTTTTTTTTTTTTTTTTTACTTTTGTCCTGAAGAGACTCAGACTCCAATAAACAGAC
Source organism: Centropyge bicolor (assembly GCA_037975185.1). NCBI lineage: Eukaryota > Metazoa > Chordata > Actinopteri > Pomacanthidae > Centropyge > Centropyge bicolor. Next base: position 2,042,228 of record JBBMOC010000039.1, on the reverse strand, counting down.
AAGAAGCTGCAACAACAACCTGATAAGGAAACTAAACACGTGATTTCTTGCAGATGAGAAATTCAGGTAAACAAGAGTATAATTCATCCCACTTATCGTAGAGTTCGCCCATATAGTCAATGGCATCACCCAATACATACAGCAAAGACAAAATGTACACAGGGAAAGAGAAAGAGAAACAGAAGTGCAAGAATATAGCACAGCAGCAGTAGCATGTTATGTAATGTACATGCAAACTCTTAGAGAAAAGAAAGAGGCACAGAGCAACAGACGAGCCTGCTTTGACTCAGCATAATCATGCACAGCTTTACTCTCTCTCCACCAGCGTTTTCTACAGGAAACAAGTGAATATAATGCTCAAACAGATCCCCTCAGACCCCCCCTGGACTAAACACACACATGCGCACAACCACACACACACACACACACACACATAAAGAAATCCTCGGTGCTGAAACAAGCCTGCTACCTGCAGAAGACACTGCCTTTACCGTTTGGTCCAGACAGCGCAGAGGCAGGAAATGGAGACTACAGCAGCAATGGCCCATTCCAGGCTAACAGACAGCAGCATCCCTGCACCGAGCTGGGAGGCAGCAGTGACAGATGCCAGTATGAGAAAGATACAGAATGAGAGACGGAGGGGGAGGGAGCCAGGCGAAGGATGGAGAGGGGAGGAGAGATGGAAAGAGCGAAGCCTCACCTCGTCTCCTAGTTTGCGACCGGCAGTTTATCCCTGCCGGAACAAAGACTGCCAGCCCAGCTCTGCCTGCCCTCCCCTTAAACCCCCACCAACACGCCCTGTATCACATTCACACGCATGGCAGGGAGCAACACACACACACACACACACACACACACACACACCGGCTTTTGCATTTTTGAGAAAGAAAAAAACAAAAAGCGTGAAGCAGGAGAAGATGGGGGAGGGAGATGATCAATAAGTGGCCAATTATCTGCTCTGTTACTCAGCTCAGGGAAAATATGCTATGCAGCATTTCAACACATTGAAAACACACACATGCTTAATAAAGAATAACTTAATTTAGATATCTTTGCCTGAAGCAAAGTCTCATACAAAAAAGATCTAACTGCCTGATATAACTCAACAGTATAAAGCCATTCAAATCTGGTGATGTTGATGCAAAATAACATTTCCTCTATCACTTCAATCAGTCTCATATAAACATAAAACCTTCAACAACCTCATCAGTCTATCTTGTCACTGTATCTACACATCTTAATATCCAGAACACAAGTAGACATGTATGAGCAGTAATGAACAGAGCAGCAGTGCTAGATCCTCTTGGACAATATCTGAAAAATGACATGTTGTATTAAATCCAAAATGGACAAGAAGCCTGCTATCAAGTTCATCTGAAAACCACATGCACTGCCATTTTGTCATAGTTATTGAAAATCCAATTTAAGGATCATTTTTAAAGAACATGTCTCCTCTTTTTTTTTTTTTTTTTAGAAATATATCTCAGATGCTTCCACCGGTCAGACCATGGTGGGTGCTGTGCCCGTGTCTGACAATCAGTCTCACTAAAAGCACAGCCAGTCCCAGGCAGGCAGCTCTAATCTCATTAATCATCTCCCACTGTCGAGCAGAACCCGTGGGTGGGGCTGGGAAATGGATGAAATGCAAGCGGAGGAGCGGGAAAGGCCAAGAACCAAATGCTTCATCCAGGTTTGAGAAGCAGAGCACAGTCACACCATCAGAAGCTGTGTGATGGTGATGCTGACACCTGTGGCAGCGATTACAGGAAAATACTCATAACGTACATCAACTCAAATATTTGAAATAAATTCAACATGTGTTTCGACCTCATTGAGTCAATCATCCAGCAGCTGTGAGACAGAAATGGCAGACGTCTCCATCAAATGCAAATAAAAAGCCACAATACATCGCAAAGCATTTCATTTTTTTTTAAACTAATCGAGAAACCTTTGGAAATCCTCAGCAACAGTTTCACCGACAGCTCCCACTGCATCGTTATTCCCAACATATTCAAAGGCTACAAGAGTGTGTTTTTAAAGCAAGCGACTGACTTTGTGAACAAAGTAAAGCTGACAATAAGAGCCAGATGCTGCAGATGTCATTTGTGCTGTTGGACTCATCAGTCTTTGTAGTTGCATCCTGAAGCCTGCAACAGCTTCGCCTTTATAGTTTTAGACAGCAGGTCTGTGTTTATTATCCTGGAAGTCGGCTTTAAAATGAATGAATGAACAAGATTAACCATGATGGAAGCATCTGATTTAAGCAAAAGATGCAGTTTCCTTTACAGGATTCTGTCTGTAGGACACTTCTAAAAATATTCAAAGACCATGTTGCTGGTTTTGCAATAATCTCTTTATCATGTTTTATCTGATATTGTATTATAAGCTTTTATATTTATTTTCCAACTTAAGTGTTGCATGAAAACCCACTGACAGAGATTTGAAACTTGCTTGAGATGACAATCCATCATGGTGAATGTTAAATTCACTTTATCAAGTTAAGTTACTGTTACACAATAATGCAGCTGCAAGCAAAGGCTGTTTTCAAAAATTCATCATCTGAACATCCAACTTTATAATGCAAGGACCAAATTCAAGACATCTGTGAGCTAATATATCAGATATTAAAGTCAGGGGATAGTTGGGAATTTATTTCTGATGAGGTACCCTGTGAATGCAAAGCTCCTGAATTTTGGAAGTCTGAGCTTCCTTAAACACATCTTAAGGGTAAACCTGCTGCAGTCCTGTTTTAAACTGAAAGAATTCGGGCACTGCTGTCGCCTACCTTGTGACAGAAGTGCTGGGTGCTGATGCTGAAGACGTCCAGGCACAGCGAGGCCTTCTTCAGCTGGGCCTGGAGGCTCTGCAGCTGCAGGGCCTGCTGCTCACATCGCTCCCTCAGCTGCTGGATCAGAGCCCGGTCCAGCTCCTGGGCCCTGTCGGTCCGAACGGCTCCGTGAACTGTAGCCATCCGCCCACGGACTACAGGGAGAGAGAGCAGACGGATGAACGACACATAGTGAAATATTTTCACTCAGAGTTAATGAAATTATTCGCAGGAAGGTTGTATTTATAAGCATCACTGACAGACTTAACAATGTGTACAGCAGAGAGCAGAGAGTCAGAAGAACAAACACAAACATTACTGTAAGGAAAACTAATGTGACAGCAACATTGATGATCAATTAATCAATAAATGAAAATTGATTAAGTCATGAATAAGACATGTAAAGAGCAAATTATTAGCTGCTTATTTCTAAGGATTTACAGCTTTTCTCTGTTTTATTTAACTATAAATTATGGTTGGGTGATTGGGTGAATATATCAGTTATTGAGTCCATCCGGTTTGTTTTATTTAAGGCAATTTTCAGTCATTATATTTTGTTAATTTAATTCTCTGTCCCCTGAGGAATGAGTGAGTGAGGTTGGTGGGTTGTAGCTTTACTCAGATCACACACATGCACAAACAAATTAACTGCAGATTGGCTGGAACCTTAGTGGTTTTTATCCTCCCACAACATAAGTCAAGTCTTCTCACTGCTTCGACCAATCAGCACTCATACTGGGAGAACTGTATCATGGTCATATGTGTGCAGTAAACTTTTATCATATGAACTGTGTCTGAGTCAAGGACAAAATGCTGACTGGCTGTGGAAATCTGACCCAGCAGGATTTCTACCAGAGGAGCCATCCCAGCATCGTAGCTTGTTGCTATGACAACAGCAGGCAGCCATGAGAGAGAGAGACAGTGAGCAAGAGAGAGTGAAAGAAATTTTTAAAGAGACAGTAGAGGCTGAAGGAAGAGACTGCTGCTTTCTCCCTTTGTAGCACTTTGGAACAACCCACACACACACTATCACATACACACTGTGTTAACATGTACACACACACAGGCTGCACAGTGATATGTGAGACTCACCAGGCGACTGAGGCTTCGGCGAAACCACTGCAAATCTTTTCGGAGAGGACTTTGGGGGCATCACTGCTTCTATGTCTTTCTGCAGCTCTCTCCTGGAGGCTGTGAGGTAAAGAAAAATGTTAGCATGCTTCATCATATACACATTTTAAAAACAGGCTTTTTGTTGTCTCATACATATTGTTTTCATAAATACATGACATGTTAGTGTATAATCACAGGTAAAAATTTACTTTGCTGAGTGAGTTTCTGCGGACAAAACATATGAGCTTGTGAAGTATGATATATTTCTATTGACTGAACTATGGTATATGTAAAGTAATAAAAAATCTGCAAGAGCATTAAATTACTGCTAACACATTAATGCATCTGTGATAATAATCCAGTTTTCAGGCATATAAAAAAGACACTGATTTTGCACAGTACAACTTTGATTTTTTTAGTTTTTGGGGCAGCAGTAACTAAGTCTGTGGGGACTTGGTTTGGCACTCATTGAAGTGAGGTACAGTTTGGTACAGTGACCACTAGCTGGGGCTGTTGTTCCACTTGTTCACACAGGTTGCATTGCAGGAGGCTGAAGCTGCTCCTGACTCACACAGTAATTCACTCTATAACCACTGGGTGGCGTTGATGCTCCACATTCACTGCAACATTGGCAGAGTGGGAGCTGATACAGTATCTTCTACTGTATCACTGCTGTGATGCAATGCTGAGCAAGATACATTACAACAGGACTCAGTTTTTAGGTTGATTATTTTTCATTCCCTATTCCTTTTTCTTCAAATCTTACATCAGATCCCCACAGGGAAAGTGAGACGAACAGTGGACGTGAAGGACCTGTCGAGGGGCCACTCAATCATACTGCTATAGAATCACTGTGAGGACACTGTGTGCAATGTTTCTTACATCAATAAAATATCTGCAATGAAAGATTCTGTAGTAACTGAAAGAAGAAAAGAAAATAGTTTCTAGCTCAGCTTCACATCCATCAAGTTGAGTTTTCTTTCTGTTAAAGATAAGATAAGATAAGATAAGATAAGATAAGATAAGCTAGTAAGAATAAATTGGTAGATGATTCCTGTTTCTGTCTGTAACAAATCACTGAACTTATTATATATAAATACCAGCAGATAAGGTTAATTCTGTTAGAAGGTTCCTTAAAGAGGATGACCCCAAAAATTTGAAAAGATGGATTAATAAAGTTCTTCTGTAATTTTGCTTCTCAAACACAAACAAAAAATGGCAAAATGTCATTACAAAGACCTTTAGGTTGAATGTTGGAGTCTTAGTCATTTTTGTAATAGGAACAAAAGTGTTTTTGCCTTGTGGCCTATTAGGTCTTTTTTTCTCCCAATTTGTTGAATACAATTTACATTTTACATCCAAAATAACCAAGTCATTTAAGCATACAGAGAATTCATCCAAGCCTGAGCGCCTCATATGTAAATGAACCGCCTGAAGTGGGTTCAGCACTAACAACCTTAAATTCCACAAAATGGCCAACAGTGTTATGGTCAGTCTAATTGGAGCAAGTAGTAAAATGAAATTTGTAGGAAGCCACAAAATGTCATTTCTGTGAATTAGGTGCTGAAGGTGAAACAGTGCTGAGGGTTGGACGTCTCCACTGACTTAATGAGGAAAGAATGTGAATTTGTCGTCATGACTTGTTGAAGTGCTGACAGAAATTTCCGTCCACATTCCAACCTGCCGTCTCCCTCCAACACCCACATGCTCACACATGCAAACTCAGGGGTCACGTGATCGCCAGGCAGAGTGACCTCGTACTGGATCTCTGGAGGAAGCTCCAACGCCACACACACACATGCACAGAAAAACAGATCATGAGGAAGCTTGTGTGGCGTGGACGTACCGAGCGGCGAGCAGCGCTGTGGCGGCAGACTGCGGCGCTGGAGGCTGGGGGCGTTAGGAGGCTGAGACCGGATCTGAGGGTGGGGGGCGTCACCGGGGGCCAGTGTGGCTTTGTGGAGAGGTGTGTCATCGCTGCCACTGCTGGGATCTGCAGAACACAAAGGAAAACATAATCAGTGATTGTGTCAACATTTTGAAAGGTTTACTATTTGCAGGGATGCATGAACTTTTTCTTTTGTACTAAATAACTTCACATTACTTTTCTCAGGACCTGAAACTGACATAGAACTGAAAAAAGCTGACATACAGAGCACCAGGTTTGATAGTGGCTTTGAGAGATGTTACACAAACTATGAGACATTTTATGGCCTGGCCTATTACATACTTTCACAATCATGTCACACATCAAGGCTTAATGTCATTTTCTGTCCAAGCAAAGTGGTTCAGTGGTTCAGTACAGTCGCCTCACAATGATAAGCTATAATAAGATAACAAGTCCAAACACATTCTGTATAGTATGAAGTTTTTTGTGTGTATCTAAATGTCTGTCCACTGTGTGTGTCAGCCCTGTGACAGACTCGTGACCCGTCCAGAGCGTCTCCCATCCTTTTGCTCAATGCACACTGGCACAAGCTCCAGGCCTCTGTGACCCCCGAACATGAATGAGTAGAGACGGATGAACGGATACAACACCGGTATCTGCTTTCAATCGCTCCATGTTTCCACGTTTTCTTTCTGTTTGTTACGTGAGATAACAGGGTTGAAATGTTCAGCACAAGCCTACATCAGACATTCGATGCCTGTAAACAGCATCTGACAATCCACAAAAAAAAAAATATGCATCTTGGCACATTTTGCTCTTGAGAAAGCATGTTCCACAGTGGGTCTTGTTACTAATGAAGCTCTCAGTGGGAAAAACCCAAAAACCTGTGGGCACGTTATAGCTTTAATTAGTCATTAGCATTTTTCATAATTTTTCAACATTTGAAAAAAAAAAAAAAAAGCATATGCAACTTTATTGGTCCATGAGAATTACCATGTATTTCTTTAGTATTGTTAGGATCAAGTATGAGCTGATCGCTATCGCTATTGCTATCCTTGGAGAGCATTTTCTTTTGAACTGAAGCAATTCACCAAGAGTAGCAAAATTCTGCAAACATCTTAATTATTCATAGCAGCTGTTATTACGCCTCAAGCTTTCCGTGGGTATGAAGAGCTTTTGATTCATAGAGAGACAGGAGCTGCAACAACGAGTAGTCCAACAGAAGAACAGGACCAAGAACAAACGCTCGCTCCAAACAAAGAAACGGCTGTTGTACATTGTTGTTGTTCTGTTTAATAAAATTCCACTGAGATAAACCGTCTCCGGATTCCAGCACATGTCGGCAATTCAGCATTTAAGTTTACTTTGTCCGTGCAAAGTGAAGTGTTGCAAAGCAGATATCTCCAATTACTATCATGAAATATTCAGGTCCTCAATCAATATAACAGTGCTGACATGTGCTGCACCTGAACGCAACTCAGCGCTCAAACAGGAAAGAAAGGACGAGTTTGTGGCCTTGAATTAAAATGTGATGATTCTGGTCTGAGGGATGAATAAGTCAGAGATTCAAATCACAGCTGAAACAACAAGCTGTTGTAGTAAAATACACAAAAATGACAGGAGATTAGAAAGAGAAAATTAAATCACTTTTGACGTCAAATAAGCTCAGGACCAGTGAAACCTAACTCTCCTCACCTTGGAGAATCAGCAGACGCTTTCTGTCCCGAAGGCGTCTTGCTGTAACGGAGGCCGAGGCCAAGAAGCGGATTGGCTGAGGGAGTCTGCTGGAGGCTGACTCACACTGCTTAATGCTTGTTTCTAGCCTGCGTGTACAGTACAAATCCATCCCCTGCTGCAAGCCTCCGCTGATCAGAGCGAGGCAACGAGGACTCTACTCTGCTGGTGACTAATTCACAAGAAGTGACATCACGCAGGTTTAGTGTATTTACTGAATGTACTCATATGTTCTATTTCCCAATACAATAATTCAGACACATGTCATTGGAATTATTTGTCTTTTTTCAGATTAGTTTGATAAAATAATTTTCTTATTCTATAATCAGACGTGAGGGAGACAAACATATGACCCCAGATAAAACTAAAGTATGACACCTATGTAAACTCTGTTATAGTGAACATTTAGAGAAATCCCTCAACATACATTTTAGGTAACAAGTAAGTCTCTAACTAGACTGGGAAGAAAAACATGAAGCCAGTTTTTGAGTCACTGTCCCGTGATACTGACTTTGCTCTGCATTGTAACGCCTCACTTTTTATTATCAAATCTCCTCTTGAGAAGATGAACTAAAAAACAAAATGTCTCTTTCAGTCACCAGAGGCTCGTACAGACTGGTGATATTTCATCCTGCAGGACATGACGGGACTGATCCACAGGAAAAGAGGTTTACTATTCATGACAAGCCGCAGAGATTTGTGCTGCTTCGACTGCTGTGAAGTCTCACTTAGACCTGACAGGCAAAGCATAAAGTCTGATTAGAAAGTATGTAACTAGCAGCTACATCATGTCTATAAAATGTCAGAAAATAGGGACAAAGACAAATTGCTTGTTTTATCTGATGATTGAAAATGAACACACTGTGGCTCTTAAGGCACAGAACCACTTCTGTCTCTTGCCATCCAAGTAGCACAAATACAACACACACATGTGCATACTGACAACCTGACATTCATCACAGAAGCCTCTACTCTGAGAGGATGTACTCGCTCCTCATCACAACGTTTTGCTGGAGTGCATCCCTGCTGAACGTGGCTGCATTTGAGGCATATGGTGGCATAATAATAGTTCAGCGTCGTCTGAGCCAAGCGCCTGAAGGGAAACACTGATATGCAAGCTGCCAGTCATGTATATGCTGTCTGAGCTACTCCCAAGTGTTTTACTATCTGGTAAACACTCATATATTTTCTACAGCAGGAATTGCTTTTTTTTTTTTTTTTTTTTTTTTTTTGCATAGAGGAACACAGCAAATTTACCAGCAGTTCCACAGAGAATCTAACAAAGACAACAATGGCAATAAGAGACAGAGGAGCTCACACTTACATGGCTGCAGGTCGTCATCCTGAGCTGTTGTTTTCTGAAGAATCAGCGTTAAAAACGGTACAAAATAACCCAGTAAAGTGTACATCGGAGCCTTTTAGGAGGGACACAGAGGCGGAAAGGAGGATCATTATCTGGCTTGACTGCAGTGAAAGTTTGAGCAGATCCACAGGCGAGAGAGAGGCCGGTCAGAGGTGTCGGGGTAAAAACAGCTTCACAGATTATCCCGTCACACCACACCCCGACTCTCTCGTTTCAACACACACCGCAGCCGCCGGCACCACTTTTTCATTTCTCAGATTATAAATAGGGAAGTGGAGGCTGCCGCTGACATGTGAAGCAGTTACTGTGGTCGAGGCTGCGTGAGACAACAGCTGCTTCTTCTTCCAGTCGGAGCTCACGGCCTGCACCACGGCTTCGGATACGTCTCAATGCAGCAGGTCAGATGAAGACAGGAAAAAGTGGTGAGCAGGGAAAGACAGCAGGCAGCTGTCAAAGAGCAACTGGACAACATGAACCCATCATCATATCTGCCAATCAGCACATTTCTGCATGTGCACACAGACCAATGTTGAAATTCTAATGTGTACACAATTAGATTGAGTCTGAGAATCTGCTTTTTGGACATTTAATTTCATGGGATTGTGAGATAAAAGTGAAAACACAGAAAGGACAAACAGGATCTTTTTACAGTGTGTGAAGCATTTTTGCCACACTGCTGGGTTTGAGTCAGCACAAAGATGCTGACACACACACTGCCGAGGTTCAGTAAACGCTTTCTCTGTAATAAATAAAAAAAGTCTCAACTGACAACACCTCAGCTTGTTCTGACACATTTCTTATATCTCTGTTCCACGCGGAGATAATCAGCTTTACTAGCATTGATTTCTCCGAATGAAAGCCGCATGAAGCTTATGAGAGGTGGCGTCAGGCCGGACAGCAGGACGTGATGGAGATAAAATGCTGCAGTACGCAGGCTGAGGAGAGGCGGCAGAGGGAGGAGAGGGACTTCAAGATTTCTTCATCAAAGCCGCTTTCAGCGCCTACTTGTGATAAATGAATGAAAAATGAAAGGAAGTGAGTGGCTGTTACTATAGTAACTGAGGAGAGCGAGGGCGGCCGCGACCACTGGTGAACTAGTACAGAGATGTAGATACAATAAAACATAAATGTGGAAAATCCTGTTACTCAGACAGAGCACTGCGTCGGAAATATTTTTGGAACTCGGCCGGACTCTTTTTAAGCTGCGGTAGTAAAAAAAAAGGTACAACCCTAATTCATATGATATGCGTGGTGAGAGTGTGACTCACGCTGAGAAGGTCGGGAAGGATCACTGTGACTGCTGTCGTTAGACTGGTTGCTGGACACAGACGAGACGCTGGAGCTCCGGACGAAGCCGAAGGCGGCCAGACGGGCAGCTGGCAGGGCGGAGAAGCCGGGAGGACGGAGACCGGACTGGCCCGGTTTGAGCAGGACGCTCTTGGTTTCTGGACCTCTTTCTCCTGGTCTCTTTTGCTCTCCTGAGGATAGATGGGAAAATATGCAGTGGTATAATATAAGCAGTGGGTGAATCTCCAAGATCTATTAAGATAGTATGCTTCAATGTTCTCATACTGAAGTTACAGATAAGGAATTTAGAGATAAGTATAAGAAAAGAAATCTGATCTTATAAAATCTAATCTCTGAATTTAGACGATAGAGAATGGCATTACAATTAGCTACAGAGTTAATGAGCAAATCCATTGTAATGAGAAAAACCTAAAATGATTCTTTACTCTGATCTAAATGATAAGCAGGAAATATACTAATTCATTGCTGGGATCTGCAGGAAAAACAGCTGAAAAGACGACACAGATGAAAAAATATCACAACCTTCATTCAATGATGAAACTGCATATAAATAAGACGGCAACATATGGCGAAGCTGACTAGATCACGACTTATAATAAGGCAGAAATATGCAGTGCAAGTTGGGAGGGTGTGTGAGTTACATTGCTATGAAATGTTTTGCACTTCAAAGAGTTTAGGTGCCAAAAGCCAAGGCTCATCCATAAGCATGGCAGGGGAAAAAAAAGTGGTAAATCATTCAGCAAGTGGGAGAAGATAACTTCTCTCCAGCTCGACAACAAGAGGACGGGATGTGAACAGAATAGCAAAGTATGCGGAGAAGTGAGGAAGCTTTCCCACAGGTTTTCCCACAGTGGGTGAAATGATTTACAACATAAACACATAAGAATGCAGCATGTCAAATATGCTCTCTTGTGCTTTTCCTCTTCTTATGAACTCTGATAACAAATCATACACAACAAGCAAAAAAAACACACATTTTCACTAAAACTACAGTTAAATTTCACAGTGAACTGGTGTCAGCAGACCATCTCACCTGCAGGGTCCGGGCAGCCGTGGGTGGTCCCCCCGGCTGCCTGAGCAGAATGGCTCGGGGCCGACCTTTGACCCGTCTGCTGAACTCTGGCCTTGGCTGCAGGCTGCCTGCTGACAGCCCCTAACCCCAGCTGAGGCCTCAGGGCTCTGGGGGAGCGGTAGACGCTGCCGCCCTCGTGGGTAACCTGCTGGTGAGGGACAGTCAACACAGTCAATCACTGTCATCAAGACACATTTCAACTGAGAGGCAATATCATGATTTAAAACACTTCTGTTATGGAAAGCAGTGATGAACTAGATTATTTAACTCACAGCTACATTATGATTTCATGTAATGACATAACTGACCCCAAATCAGCTGAAAACTCAAAAATGGATAAAAGCAACCTAAAGCGACTTCTTCTGCATTTCGCAACTGTGAACTTCATTGTGATCATCACTGTTGGCTTAGATGCTATCAGACTGTTTACAGACCTTGTTCACATTTAGTAAGTCAGAAAACTTTTGCAAACATTTTGTCAATCGCTGTCAACCACATCTTTAGCTTCAAACACTAATCACATGTAGTTGTGTGATGTGAGTCTATCAAATCAAACCTCTTGAGGTGTGTCCTCATGAAAACTGTCCGACTTCCCGCTCAGCCTTTGGGGGACGGAGCTGCCTGGAGGTTTGACTCCGGTCCCAGCCAGGCCTGGAGGATAGTACCCCACCTTCTGCATCTCCTGTCGGTATTTGTCAAACAGCAGGTTGGAGGAACACGGCGCCGGTGTGGCTTTCGACTGAGGACCAACCTTGAGGTCTTTATGAGCTGGCGAGCTGGAGTAAGAAGACAGTCTCAGTGGGAGCGTGGAGGCTTCGAGTTGGGCATCTTTTGTTTGAGGATTCTTTCGAACGTAGGTGATGATTTTCGGTCGGACATTTTTCGGCTTCTGTGGGGGAGAAGACCTCCTGGGTTCAGCCTCTTTCTGCTGAGGCAGGACAGGTTTGGGGATGCCAGTGCTCAAAGTCGTCCTCGCCGGCGGTTTGATGGTTTGACTCAAAGCTCTCTGAGGGGAGTCGCTGCGCTCCAGGCTCAGGGCCCTGATGCTCTGGACTTTGGCTGGAGAACCAGGCGGCCGTCTCTTGGGCGAAGAGGAGGTAGTTTTAGGGGAAGTGGGAGTTGCTGGTCGACTTGGGCTTCCCCACGGCTTCCTTCTCTCCAGACTTGAAGAGCTGGTGGTGACGGAGTTCTCAAAAGAGCCCTGCTTTTTCAAGGTGTTATCAAAGGAGAGCTGCTTCTTGAAAGTATTCTCGAATGACGGCTGCTTTTTAAAACTCCTGTCAAAAGAGTTTTGCTTCTTCAGGGTGTTATCAAATGATCCTTGTTTCTTTATGGCTTTGGATTCGATTGATGACTGAGTCCCCTTTGTACCTGTTCTTTGTGGACTGTAGTTCACATCAGGGGCCTCATCAGCTTGTGTGCTTTTATCCATTTTAGTGTTGCTTTCCTCGTGCGATTTGTTTGCAGTGGGTAAATGCTTGTGCTCTGTACTTCTCCCTTGATCACAATCTCGCTCTGAAATGGTATTCCCTGCTTTATTTCTCTGGTTATTGTTCTTCCTGTGTTCATCAATGACCTCCTTACATGGAACAAGTCCATTGCTCACTTGTGCCTGTGATGCCTCGTCCTCCGAGTGAACTGTTGAATTCAAATTCATGTCCACATCTTTGCGGTGTGTTGTGCTTTTTCCAGAGGAGAGGGAAGGCGGATCAGCTCTTTCGGAGGCCTTGCTTCTCTCAGCGGTGCTGTTGCAGGTCAGAGAAACCAGAGTCAGGTCTTCTGAGATGGTTGAGGCAATGTGCCAGGAGTCCGTCGTCTGGGTCCGGCCAGCAGTGTCCATCGCCGTGTCCATGCTTGAAATGGTGGACAGACAGGTCACGAAGACATCGGTTTCTGAGCTTAGCTCCGTCCTGGATGCCTCCCTGCTCTCAGAGACGTGAGAGACACTGGATTCCAGCTCACTGGCACCATGCAGAAGAGACTTCCTCTCTTCCTTGCTCTTATGATCTGTTGCCTGTCCTGTGGCTTTGCTGCATGATGAAGGTTGTTCTCGAAGCTCCTTCCGGTCTGCAAGACCGACAAAGTCCTCTCCGTCCTCAACCAGGTAGGCCTCCAGCTCCTGACACTCCAGCATCTCGAACTCAGCCAGCTCGGGGTCGTCACACTGGGAGTCCGTACCCCAGATGATGACTTTGCCCTGTTCTGCCGTTTCGCTCGTCAGCCCCGACAGAGTGCCGGTGTCACCCGTCGTCCCGCCGTCCTCTGTTCGGATTTCATTGGCGTTGGCGTCGCCATCAGCCAGCACTCCCCCCTGCTGGTTGTTATTCCTTAACTCCCCCTCGCCGAAGGTCTCTCCTCGCTCGCACATTTTGGAAACAGCAGCCTCAAGAGCACTTTAAAAATCAATCGTCCATGGTATCAATCACGAAAAAGCTTGTCTACCCATCAAAGAGCCTCAGTGGCACAACAGGAGCCTCGAATCGATTTTCACATTTCGCTCCAGTATGCCGGTAATCTGAATGTTCGATGTCATGTCTAATTTGAAAGGTGGATCTTCACATCAGTGATCCGTATCCTGCATGAAAACAAGATAACAAATAAAAAACATGAGCAAAATGACAAAGGCATAAAAAGATGCAATGGTTAGATTCAGGTATGTCTGAGCTGTGAATGAAGTATTGACAGAGGGCCGGGGAATTTTTAGCAGCACCTCATTATTTTTTTCTATTGTGGCAAAATCTTTCAAGACAAGCCTCTGAAGTAAAAAAGGGAAATTCCATTAGGAAATTAAATCATAATGACTTCTTTCCAGTGCAGTGTATTTGACATGATGTAACTGGATTCTATACTTAACTAGTAAAATAATATACTCCGTGGAGTATATCAGATCACTAGGAACATGTAACACGTGTTCTAGAGGATGTGGTTCAGTCTGATCTATTTTCAGAAGCAATCCAAGAATGTATGATTTTAAACAAAACCAAAAACTAGGACAAACCATATTAATGGTTTGCTCTTTGCCAAAATCATTTCCTCTCTGAAAGCTGACTGATCATACTAGGAGAATATCATAAAGGTAAGCTTTTAATAACATCATTCCTCAAGTGGAGCAGAGGAGAAAAGACTGCAAACTGCACATACATTCTACAACTACTAAAGGTCACTAAGTTCAACATAAACAAGCACTGACAAATTATCTTGCAGCATCACTGAAATAGCTTTGGGAAAAGCATTGGCAGAAATGGATGAACACGACAATTTGAATTAAGTGTCCTAGAAAAGTCTTAGTCTTTGCTATATAGGCAACAAAAGGAAGTTTCTCTGAGCTCTTGTTAGACATTATACATGGACATTATTATGCGGCGCAGCTCAAGCAACTTCATTATAACAGGATCATTTACATTCTGTTGCTGTAATTTTCTGTAAACCTGCATTTTCCCTCTGCATCATCCATAATGACTTTCTGTTCCACTCACTGTTAAAATACTCCTGTCAATCCATGAAATGTTATCCCTGAACATATAGTCGACAGTTGATAACGATACAACAGCACATGACTGGTTGTGCCATAATGACGGCGTGCTGTGCCGCAGGGCAGACGGGTGGCGGCTCAGCCAGTTTGTTTCTACATTAGCTATGAATGAGTTCACATTTACAGTGTTTACATGTAGAAACATGTGTGACAGGCTGTCTCTGAACTCCAGCACTACCTGTTCTCCCTGTCTTACTACCTGCATCTGCATTTTATATAATAATTTAAAGAAGTGACAGGAACAACTGCAAAGAGAATTCACTATTATCTCCAAATCTGGAAGTCATGAGGAACTTGTCATAGAAAAACCACACTGACTCCAAGGTGGAAAAAATATGTCAGCACCTCGTGGGACCGACTTGTCCCGCTGAGATCATTACAGGGGAACTTAGCAAGCTTAAGACTGTCAAAAGGAATTTCTCCCTGTGCTCATGGTCCCACAGAAAGGCCGCTCACTACTGATTAAAGGAGCTGGATTTAATAACTGCTATAACAACCCAGTGGTTATTAACAGTCGTCAGGTGTGTTCACTTGTTCTGATATTCTGATGAGGTTTACATTGTAAACGCGAACAAGGCCATCGTGTTCCATCACTTCTGTTTCCCCTCATGTCTTCAGCCAAGAACACAGAATAAAGGATGTCCGCAATTGACCTATTTCCTGAGTGGACTCTTGCACAACACAGGCAGCTTGAACGGATCTTCAGATCTCGAGCGGCTATTCTTTCCCACAGAAGCACCTGCACGTGAAGTTCCCATCTCGCCACGTCTTCGCCATCACTCAGCTCCAGCTGTCAAGTTCAGCTTGGTATCATGCATTAATCTGGATGTTACTATCACTTTCTCTGCTTAAATAGCCATAACTGTTAAAAAAAAAAGGTCTTGATAGATTTTGTTTCAAGTCACAAAGCAGGGGGAAATGAAAAGAGCCTTGCCTTCAGGTTTGCGATGCTACTTTTCCAAAGTGAATTCAGAAGCAGTTTTAAACAGCTTCAGGAGAAACAGAGCTAAACTGGCGATTGCTCTGTTTGTTCTTGTTAAACTCATCAGCTGATTAGCATGAAACCTGACGGACTGCTGCTCCACCTCGTCTCTCTGCTCCCCGTTTAGGTCCTAAATTCACTTACACAGCAGGAAGCAGCCTCTCATTTCCCTTCTTATGAGAATAAAACTGTGCTGGTGTGTGATAATAGATGTTGCTGGATGCAGGGTGAGAAATACGACAGGCCACAAAACATATCCACTGTGCTTTCTGCCTTTTATATTCCTGGAAGCACAGTTAAAAAGAAATGCAAAGAGGGTCCAAAGACAGCAGAGTCTGTCTGAGGTTCAGGCCGACACACCACACTAATGCTGTCTCAGCATCTGCACTGCAGAACACACACCAGTGAATCAGATTCCCTCACACCTGCCGCGTCCCTGCGTCCCTCCGTCAGCTCTCTCACAGCGCTGTGCTCTCGCTGTTCAACCACATACAGACACAAAGTCCCTCCGGGTGAAGCAGAATTGGCTAAACAAAGTTGTTTCAAGAGAGAAGCCGGTGACAGGATTGTTTCTGCTGCAGCCGTGATTGCTTCTCTGTCCCCGAAAATCGATTCCCAACTCAGAATAAATGCAGTGCAGACACAACAGGACACAACATCATGAAACATCAGAGAAGAGGTGACATGATGGATATGAGTTTGAAAATGAGTTTCTGGCTTTCACAATGCACGAGTATGGAAGATAAAAATATCAAGGACACAAACAACTGGGGGACAGAGAGTTCATATATCTGACACCACTCAATCTAAATAATTAGATAAATGACAAAAACAAGAATAGAAGAGAAGCTAACATGTAACATTAAATCTGTCAAAACTCTCAATTTCAGCTTTAAGGAGTCAATTACACCTATGTTTTTTTTCCTCTACCTGTCCTACTTTGCTAAGTGAAAACCACATTGTTCTTACAGTGGAATTTTCTGCTTCACGCTCTCTGGATGAAATAACAGCATTACAGAGTTAATTAAACTTTATAATTTATTTCAAACTCTGTCTCTTCACAGATCTCTGGAGAGCTGAGCATCACAGTCTGGGCAGAATGAGCCGGATGCTGCTGGTCTGACTAACTGAATAAGTGCAGTGTAAGAAGTGATATTCTTCACTTCCTTTACTCCCATTTGCCATTTCCACTCCCTCTGCACACGCTGATCTACTGAACGTGCAAGCTGTCAGAGTGCTCGGCTCGTTCCTGCCCTGTCACTTCCATCCCTTTGTTTTTTCCTTTTTTAATTTACGCTCCCTGCTCGTTTCCTGCTGCTGCAACAGCTGATAATGTTCCTGCGGTGACACCATCCAGAGCGAGATGGAGGAAATTTATGTCGCCCCAACAACATGCTTCCCTGAGCGTGTTTCCCATCCCCCACATTGTTGAGCAGCTCACCCCGCCACCTGCCTCCTGATATGCAGCATGATGGCGAGACCTTCATCAGGGACTCTTATGAAATCTGTGCATCCTTGCCCGAGTGCCTGAGTGTGTGTGTGTGTGTGTGTGTGTGTGTGTGTGTGTGCTCAAACAATTTGTGTTCCTCACTGAAACAGAAGCTCCTCCAGGTTTAGCAGCCATATATCTGGAGCAGAGCACAGATCAAGGCCTTCATTTGTCCACCAAGCTTCACTTGATGCTTAAACTGGAATCCTCATGAAATATTGAGGAGGAACGAAAATGGAGGCATCGCTCTCTCCCTCCCTTTTTTTAATGCTTCAGTGACCCTGACTTCTTTGTGTAACCAACCACGGCTCGGAGAAGATCTCCTGTTATTGTGACTTAAGCAAACTGGATCAGCAGCAGGAGTGAGTGCCTCTGAGGCCGACCAGAGGAGCAAGAAGCAACACAGGCCTGCATCCAAGAAAAACATTACTTTGACATGCAAATGTAAAATTCTGATATGCAAATGAACAAATGTGTAATATCAACACCTTTCATGGTAAAATAGTGGAATCATTAAGCTTTCACTGATACATAACCCAGTGATCCTCATCACATCTTACATAATGTAACACAAATCATTTTGATGAACTGTGGTCTAAACTAAAGCAGAAATCTGTCACTTCACTATTACTGACCATCCATTCAGCTTCTGTTCCTCATTTTACTGTTTCTAAATATAAAGTGCATCTAAACACAAGATCCTCAAACAGGAAGAAAAGAGGAAGCTTTGCTGCTTTTTAGGTCAGACATTGAAAAACAAACATGAGGTAGAGGTGAAAGAAAATGTGTGTGTGTGCAGGGTCTGACCCCCCTACACACACACACACACACACACACACACACACACACACACACACACTGAGGTGAGCCCACCTACAGCCAAGTTACCTTTCCCCTAATCTAATCTGTTGTATGCAACAGATTAGATTTTGCACAATCGGACACAGACGTCAATGACACAAAAATAACATTACTAGAAACACCTTCATCCACAGGATCATCCGCAGTCCCTCCAGCAGATGCAGCAGAGTCAATAAATCCAATAATCACAGCCGCTGATCTGAGGTCAGACTGAGACAGAAAAGAGAGGAAATGATGCTTCTTACCGGTGAATTGCAGCTGATGTGTCGGGGCAGGAGGTGGTGAGGAGCTGGAGAAGGAGGAGGAGGAGCAGGAGAGAAACATCCACAGGCTGAGCCGAGCAGGAGAGGAGACACAGTCTGCAGCATCCCTGGAAAACAGGGAGGAGAGAGGAGGCTCAACGCCCATGTCAACACGGGCTCAGGTCGCCCCCTGCAGGTCAAAGTGACCATTTACCGATCATCAATTATTTAGAGCTACAAACAGTAAAACAGTATCACCAGAGCATGTACACAAAAAGAAATTCATCTAGGTGTCCAAATGTTACTCTTAGATATATAAGAGATTTCTTTCAGTCATTAGACAATTTTTATTCATGTGCAGAAACATTACATAAGAAAAACTCCATTATTATTAATAGCAATGACACAAAATGTGATTTACACTCTATAATTATTTGTCTTACTTTTTAAATCAGTCTAAAATGCTTAGTCATAAAGAAATAGATTTTATGAATGAAAAATAAATATGGACCACACACTAAAAAGCACTGTAACAAATAGACACAAAACGCCATACAAACCTTTGATGTAACATGCTGGTGGGACGTGCGAACCTCATTCCTCCAAAAATCAAAGACAAAATCCATGGCTTTTTACTTCAAGCGTTATTTATTTACAGCAGAAAATATACAAACCGCAACCAATATCCAGACAAACATGGTGAACAGCTGACCTTCACCCCTCTGATATACTGTAAACCTGCTTGTAACTTACTCGTACTACAAAATCTAAATCTTTTTTTTCAAGCTTCATAAAGGTTCGAAATAGCAAAACCTTAAAATAGTGCAGCATGCAAAGGTTTACATAAAACAGGACAGTGTCAAGGACAGAAGCTCCAACCAGTTGTGGGTTCATTAGTGTCGATGAAGCCTCACGAGTTGAATGTATAAATGCAGCACCGGTGAAACGATGACACACACCTAATGAAAGACTCAGCTCATTCAAACAAATACATGACATCTGTTGACTGTTAACAGCTAAAATACCGTTGGCACAGTTTGTATCAGCTGTATTCGTTTTACATAATGTTTGCAGCAGTAAAGTAAAGCTGGTGAGCAAAATGGTTACAGACAGTAATATGGGCAGTAACTTAAAAAAAAAGTATTTACAAAAACAAACAAAATGTTTAAAATTGGCACTTCTATAGAAAGCAATAATGCACATGATGCTTTTATAATAAAGATCAACCTAATATGTTATGTCTCAGTTGAAATAAAGGTTGATTGAAAACCAATTAGTGGAGTGGAAAACTTTCTGCATCGTATTTGACAAAGTAGACAAAGTTAGATGCGTCGTCTGTTTTTATAATCATGTAGTGTTTTCAACTTGATGCTACTTAAATGCCACTGTTCGAAAAATCAGCAACTGACACCAATCGTTTCTCTCAAAAAACATAAATACCAAAAAAAATTGTCAGTGATCATTTAAAAAGGGACTCACTCAGCAAAGAGATTTTTCACCTTGTCACATTTTCAATCTTCAGCAAACACACATCTCAAGATGTCGTGCTCAGATTTTAGCTGCCGTGGGAATCTGCACACACACAATCAGCTTTCATTTCCATAACCATTAAAATAATGTCAGACAGGCTGAGACACTTTCACATATATTAATGCTTGAGGAACACTGTTGGTGCAGGAATAACACAAGTTGAGACGTTCAAGATCATCAGCTGATTCCTCTTTCAGATGTGTGTGAACTGAAAAGTGAAAATGGTCGACTAAGGTGAAATCTCTTATATAGATTATAAATACAGGCTTTCGAAACCCAACGTGTGCAATTATGTACAGACAAAAATATATATTTCACAAATGTGGCTGGCGACAGAGCGACCTCATACCTTTAAAGGTGTAACATTCATTTGGGACATAGGCACTTTAAATATATCCTCTAAAATTCAGCAGCTTTTTTTCTTTGGCTAGGTTAAAAAAAAAGGTGCAGTTCCCTGATGGAGACGACACTGGTCTATTTGATCTCTGGTACATGTGAGGAAACCATCAATCAGCGAGAAGACAAATCCACGTAACATCAACCTTTACCTGCTCTGAATAACTCCGATCATTCAGAGCAGCACGGTGCGTTTCTCTGAGTTATACCGTTCATGTAAAACACGGGTACAGAGTCGTGTTTTCCTGTACAGTCAGTTTTCTCAGGAGCAAAAATATCGTACAAAGTGGTACCTTTGAGGTAAACTTGCAACACGAAAGGCATTGACGATACTGTGAAGTTCTCAGCTGGGTTTGAGAAGCTTTATGTGCTAATTCATAATGAAGTTATGACACAAACTCATGTGGATTTAAAGAGTAATCTCCCGTGGGATTTGGACACAGTAGCCGGCACTGTGCCTCTTAATGCAGCAAACCAGGGCATCTGCCAAACGCTAATGTCCATTTGCCAAAAAAAAAAAAAAAAAAGAGGCTCATTCATGTTAACTTTTGTAATTCATAATGTGTTTTTTTCTGTAAACAGCCAACGCATAAAAAGCTTGAACAATTTCAAGCTGGGGGATCAGTAACAAACACTGAATCATTTAAAATGGCTGTATGTACAATATAAGCCTCAGAAAACTTTGTTAAAACTACTTGTGCTTTTGACCATAAAAAATATTTTTGATTGAGAAAATAAAAACATTTTTTTGAAATTAAAATCTTGTTCTATTTTTTTTTTTTTTATACGTATGGAGACCCATCTTGTCTTTTGTCACTTGTATCCAACAATTAGACAAAATTTTTGGCCAGAATGAGGAAAAAAAAAGATTTGTTTGGAGGATGCATGAGAGTCTCCATATGTCTCCTGGATTATTTCATAGAATTTAACACATGTCAAACACATTAGTGAACCTCCTGCTTCCTCAGGACTCTTCGTCGTCGTCGTCTCCAGCGGCGTTGGCTGCGTTGTGCAGGAAGGCTTCCTTCTCCGTGGTCATGGGCTCGCCCTTTATTGTGCAGGCGGGTGTGTAGGGGTCAGACCTGGTCAACAATGCCTCTGAACTGTTTCGAATCCCGTAGCTGAAGTAGATGATGAAGCCTACAGATGGTGCAGAAACAATTTGACATTAATTTCTTTTCAAAACACAGATACAGTAGAGATAATACTGGACATCGTTGGGACAAAAATCCAAAGCACCTATGACCATCCAGATGGCGAAGCGCATCCAGGTTCCTCTGCCGAGCTGCATCATCAGGTAGACGTTGATGAACAAACTAGCGACGGGCAGGATGGGCAGCAGGGGAACCTATGAGGACGGAGTATTTAACAAGTGATGACATTACAAACTTAAATCTTAAAGTTATAAATAGGAAATATATTTAATGATGCTGTCATATTGCCCTCAAGTAGACATGAAGTAATGACGTAGTTCTCTACATAGTCCGACTACATCCCTTATATATTCTGCTGTCAGCATATTGCATCAGCGTTTTCCTAAACTCGACCAATAAACAACTTCACATTTCTGCCAACTTCAAAAGCATGCCGTCATTTCATTACAGCATGAAAGCGCTTTAATGCAGCGGGCGAGCAGTCTGACTGAATTACCATGCAGGGAAATAAAAGTGATGAAATGTTCACTATGATGGCATCAAATTCAAGGAAGTTTCACATCTCTGCAATTTGATAATGAACTGAATATAACTGATTACAAATACAGAATCATTGCTGGCAATAATGTCCGGTGCACACAGTTTGTAGTGGGCTAATAGAGGTGAGGTCGTTTGGCTTGTTAGGACAAAGAGTGACTCCTCCCCTTTTCACTGTTTGCTTGTGAATGTTTGCTCTTTTGACTGGATTTTACAGCACTGACATAAGAGCAGTAAAACTACAATAAAAGTGGACTTTCTCTGAAACCTTCAAATCCACTGCAGTAATTTACACACACTTATCACAGTCTGATAAAGTCAAATTGCATGCGACACTAATACGGTGTGGGAAAGCTGTGGTGAAAGTACACACTCTACCTTGAAGGCGAGCTTGGTCTTGCTCTGCGGCTGCCGCCACACAATGAAGGTGAGGATCAGACAAACCGCCATGATAACACTGAGGACAGACAGTGACCAAGGTGCCAGTCCTCCTTGAACAGCGACAACACTGAAGACACACACCAAAACACCTGCAGGGAACAATATCAAAGGTCATCGGATGCTAGTTCTGAATCAGTAACCAGGAGGATTATTCTCTTGGCTTTCTTTGTGTCTCACCAATTATACTGGTGCAAATGTTGACGGTGAAGCCGGACAGAGGGGACGGCTCTGTGTTCGAAGGGTAAAGTAGATTTTTGACGGTGAAGCGATCGTCCGGTTGAGGCAACATGTCAGTGTTCCCCTCGTTGTAAGGCTCGGCATTTTCAGGCTCCTCCTGAGTGTTGGCCATCTCGTAAGCCGAACTGAGCTGTTCGGGCTGGTACCTTCAAAAAAGCAAAACACACAATCAAACCCAGATTTAGGAAATGTTGTTCACTCAGGACACATTGGAAGATTTTCCTAACCAAGTTTAAAAACACACTGCATCACATTCATTATTGGGGCTTTCACTGATGATTCTCTCTAGTCTACAAATGATCATTACTAACATGAATTAAACACATGAAACACATAATAATGAGGGGACTATATTTCTACATATATTGCACTTTTTAGGACGACTGGAGATCTTTAACTTTAATAAACTCTCAGTAGCTTTTCTAATCCTCAAAGACTCCACGATCCTGTGTTTGAAGACCGAATGTTTGATATCAGCTCAGATCAGTCATCTGCTATCAAACAGAAACTGATGGTGTGAGTGTCTCAAACACTTCTACAAATCTGGACTGACTGGGACATTAGCCTCTGAGTGGAGATTTTCTTGCCAGTGAGAGGTGTTATTCAGTCCTGTCAACTTAAGACTGCATGTATAAGTTGAGAAATGAGGACTACCTGAGGACAAGCACACAGGCAGCCACCAGAGTATAGGCCAGCAAAGTGCCAATAGACATGAGGTCAACCAGGTCCTTCAGGTCCAACAGGAAAGCCATCACAGCTGCAGGACACACAGGAGGAGAAGAAACGTCAGTCAGAGGTCTTCAAACTCCAAAATGGTTAAATATGGACATTGCACAAACACATTCATCACAATATAATGAAGACATTGTATTTTTAGATAATTCACACTTTAAAAATCAATTATTTTGTAAATATTACTGCACAGCTCCATTTATTTACAACTTCCACAAACCAACTTCCACAAGAGGGCACTGTTGCTTTCGGCCTCATCTCAGCTACCTACCAGACATAAGCCCTGCCACCAAGGTGGAGATGATGGGCGTCTTTCTCTCGCTGACACGTGCCAGAAACGAGAAGAGCAGACCATCGCGAGCCATAGCAAAGATAATGCGTGGAAGTGGAAACATGGAGCCAAGGAGACTAAGCCGAGGATGAAGGAGGAAGGAGGAGGAAGAGATTTTTAACTTTAAGAAACGTTGGTGAAGTCTGCTCTCACACAAGGCCTCAACTGCAGCCATTCTCAGCCCGACATCCTGATAATGTTATACTCAGGATGTCACTGCACCAGCTGTGTTCATAATTTCATGTGTTCATAAATTTGCAGGGCTAACTTTATGCTGTTTGACCAGTACTGGTTCTGGTTGACTGCTTGTGTTGAGGCCATGCGTGCTAAGAGAGTCGTGTTGGGTTCTGATAGAAACCCCAACCTGTTAGTAGGTTTAGGTCGTGAGCTCACCTGCCACAACACCTGATGTTACTGTAGCTGTTAGAGGGGTTTTGGTTCGTTCGCTGATTTTAGCCAAACATTTGAAGAGCAGGCCATCTTCTGCCATGGCCCAGATCACTCTGGGCATTGGGAACATGGAGCCTAGTAAACTAGTCGGGGAGAGAGAGAAATAAGCATGCCGTGCAAGTGAATGCACACAGTTATATAATACAACAGGGGACTGGTTGCTGTCTAAAATATTGCAGCTGTAGCATTAAGATTTCCATTAACTGGAACCTAGGGGGCAAAACAATGAAAACAGCCCCAGAATAAAAACATCAATAATCAACAGGGGTGTCCACATACCTTTGGCCAAAGGATCATTTAAGGACAAGTAGTATGAATTAGCTTAGACAATTAAAAATCCAGTAAATATTCTGTTTATTAATTTGCAGTATATACATAACACACATGTGACACTTTTGACCTAGTTGTCAAAAGTGTCACATGTGATGTCATCTGTATATCTGACAGGGGATTAACACTGTTCCACTGAAGGGAAGGCTGCAAGCATGTAAATCTGCATGAATGTAAACAATGCAGATTTGGAACTTTCATTAAAAAAAGCTGCTATGCAAATGTGTTACCAGGAAGCAAATGTATTAAACAGTTCTGTTAGACCTCAGGTAAATACACACCTTGTTTTTCAGTGAGTAACAGAGTGTAAACAGAAGCTTTGTTTGTTCAAATGAAAAGCCCACAAGGCATATTTAGGTCAGTTAGGTAACATCAGTCTAGCACAAGTGAGAAGAGTATTTTGAATACTACAACTACTCGATCTTAAGTACTGAATTAAACAATGAAAATATAATAAAACTCTATATTCACATGTACTGGATTTTAAAACAAGTCCTCCACAAACTCTCATACTGAGAGGCAGCAGAAGAGCCTCTTACCTGGTTGACAAGGCACATAAAGAGCCAATGGCCACGGCATAAGTGGCTCCCTCCCAGTTCACATATTTAAAGGCCACTGGCAGTGGGCTGTTCTGGTCCAGCAAGTAGTAAGGCATCATGACGGTGAGCGCCGCGGACACGCCGAAGTATGCCACAAAGCAGATGAGCAGCGAGGCCACGATCCCGATAGGAATGGCCCTCTGAGGATTCTTCACTTCTTCTCCTGGGGAGGAAACATAGCTGGAGATGTCAGAGAGCACAAATCATGTGTGTGGATTATCAATTTGATGTATTTCCTCTCACCTGTAGTGGCAATGCAGTCAAAACCTACGAAGGCATAAAAACAGGTGGCGGCACCAGAGAAGACTCCCGTCCAGCCAAAAGGCATGAAGCCGCCTTTCCCAAGACGCTCCGGTGGCAGAGCGTGAGACATACTGGAAGGAAAAGGATGAAAACATTTATATGAAACTCTCCCATGTTATTAGGTACAGTTTAGATTTTTGGGAATAAGCTCTTCATTTCACCCACTTGAGGCTGGAGTTGCTAGTTGCATTGAGGATTTCTTCTGGGTTCAAGTTCCAGTTTTTCAGGTTTCCTTTGACCAAGCCGGAGATGATCACAAAGAGCAGCACCAGGACGTTGACGCAGGTGAAAACTTTATTCACCAAAGCTGACTCCTTCACTCCAAACGCAAGCAGGCCTGCAAGCAAAAAAAGAAAGTTTTAAAGTCTGTGATGTAAAACACAAGAGAGATGCTGTGTGTCCGAGCTGCTCCTCACCTGTCAGTGTGATAATGATGAGGACAGCAAATATGTCTGGATACTCTGCCAGGACTCCCGGTGCGTTCATGGACATGTACTGTCTGCAGAAACCCTCAATGTGCTTTCCAATCAGCTCATCAAAGGTTGCACTCCAAGCTCGGGCCACACTTGATGTTCCTGTGCAGAGGAAAGTGTTCACCTAAACTGAACAATATCTGTCATGGCAGCGAACTGCTTTTCTTCTTTATCTAACGTCTCACCGATGATGTAAGAGAGGATGAGGTTCCAGCCTGTGATGAAGGCCCACAGCTCTCCGACCGTCACGTAGCTGTAGAGGTAAGCCGAGCCAGTTTTGGGGACACGTGCTCCGAACTCGGCGTAGCACAGGCCGGCGAGGACCGAGGCGAGGGCGGCGATGAGGAAGGAGAGCACGATGGCGGGTCCGGAGCTGTCTCGGGCGACGGTGCCAGCCAGCACGTAGACTCCGGCGCCCAGCGTGCTGCCGACCCCGAGGGCCACCAGGTCAAATGTGTTGAGGCATCGAGAGAAGTGGGAGTCCTCAGTGTTACAGTCGACAGCCTTCACCCGCAGCAGCTGCTTCCCAATGCCCTTTAACGTTCCCAGAATCATCCTGGCACCAAAGGCTCGACGCAAGAAAATTACCTGTTATCAAAAAAAGACAAGAATTACAGAGTGATGTAATTAAGATGCATTCATAAGCAGAATAGGAAAAAGAAGAAATGACGATGCAGTTCAGGTAACTCTTTGTGCTTCCTTTAGCTGATTAATATCAGTGAACTAATTATTGCAAAGTGCTGACATTTATATTCAGTTTTTGGAACAAAAGCTTTTTTTCCAATGAGCATTTACAGAACAGTCACAATCCATCTGCTCAATCTTCTTCTCAATCACTTTGTGTTCAGGGATGAGGACACTGCTGTGAGCATTTGGACGCTGTCACAAGACAAAAATGACAATCACTTCAATCATCAGCCAGTGAAACAACATTTTGATAGAGTTTATGTAAAAAGTGTCGATTTGAACGTAAAACATTTCCCTCAGGAGAAAATATTAACTGTG
This sequence comes from Centropyge bicolor, assembly GCA_037975185.1. Classification (NCBI taxonomy): domain Eukaryota; kingdom Metazoa; phylum Chordata; class Actinopteri; family Pomacanthidae; genus Centropyge; species Centropyge bicolor. The sequence continues at coordinate 2,015,299 of JBBMOC010000039.1, read as the reverse complement.
GAGCTACTGTTCTGTGCGAAATAGGTTTCATGGTACCATATTAACACTGAGATAAAAGCTAATTGTGAGAGTACTGGATGAGAGAGGACGGTTGTGTCAGAGATGCCAGTACATCCAACATATTAATAGCATGTACTTACAGTGACTAGAACGCAACATAAGTACTAAATATTTTGGCACATCTTATGTTTAAAGAACTGCAAAAGGAGATATTAGTACTTCTAAGATATTCTCTTCTCTTATTTATTTATAATGTTATCAAGTTATATTGTGCCAGGTTTCCCTCCATCTCAGCAAGAATTTTTTCTCCTATAATTTAACAACATGTCAAATTACATCACATATGAACATTAGCATCTTTAAATACTGTAAATTGAAATATTACAAAGTCAGCAGAAATGGTTGTAGTTTATATCTCACTGTACATTATGTAATAATAAAACAGAAAAATTAGACCATGATGCTGTCAGTCATTTTCCTCAACAGCTCAACCAAACAATGACATTATGATATTTAATGATGTCAAAGCCTCTTCTGAAACAACATGAGAGAGATACACAGTAGATCTGACAAAACACTACAGACGAGTACTCACTTTCACAACACAACACAAAAGAGGATCTTCTTCTGCCTTCACTGACAAACACAGTTACTCTTCTTTCAGCCTGTAAATCCACTGAACCACTTTCTCCAGACTGTAGCTGCAGACTGGACTTCCAGCCAGCTTCAGATGAACAGAGCCCAGAGAGACAATCACAAGCACTGCTTTGACACGTGACGCAAATGCGAGCCTCTCAGCGTACGAACCATTCAGGTGTCCAGCTCACAAATAGAACAGTGACACATGACGTGGCCACCGAGCTGGAGACACTCAGCAGCTGTGAGGACGGCCATATCCCCACTCTGACAACTCATTAGAGTCATGAATACAAGACAGGACAATACTCGATTATCGTCTTCAAGCAAAAATAATTATATTAAAATAAATACTCAGGTACAGTCAAATACTATCAAATGCTTGGTGAATATCCAGATGCACAGAGGGGTATTTCCACTGCATATCAGTGTTGGGATGTGAGCACAACATTCTCTCAAAAGATGACAAGAGTCAAGGACTAAATGAGCCAAAAGTTGTAGCCGAACACTTTTGTGTCGTCTGTCTGGGTTATGATGACCTGGACAGCTGGAGCCAGACATTTCACTGATTAGAGCAACACAGGGAAGCCAAAACAATCCTGTGAATGTACATATCAGATAAGACGCCCAAGAGAAAACCTGCATCTTAAAACTAATGTGTGCTTCACATTTCAAAAGCAGAGCATGAAACAATATGTCCAAAACTTTTATTATATGTTGCGCAAAGGAAAAAAACATTTATTACATCACAGCCGGGGCAAAAGAGGTGAGAAGGTTCAGGAGTCAATGCAGAGGCATCAAAGTGTAGCACGCACAAGATGTGACACGCAGCTAGCTGAGCTAAAAAAGGAGGGTGGGCAGGATGGGACCCTGCCTTCTTCTCAGCCAATCACTGAAGTCGACACCTGCTCGTGACGCACGGGGGAGGACATGTGAATTTGGAATAGCAGTCAGTCACATGCGCTTCACTATTTGGCCTGAGGGAAAATACTCCTTCAAATGTCTTTTATGTCAGCTGTGACATTGTTTGTTTGTGTGGTGAAGACAGCAGAGTCACAGTCAGACAAACACAACTTTAATATATGAGATTTTTACATTAGTATAACCTCAAACTACAAGCAAACGGGCTCTATTATTAGCGGGTCTGGCACAGAGGGCGGTATTAATATTTTAGACATGGAGAAGTATAATGAAGGTTTCTATGGGGCTGTCATTTCCATTGATCCTCCCCATGTAAATTCATGTTGTGATAACATCACATCCTTAAAACACAGCTGACTTGCAGCTTTGCTACTGGACCTGCATGTCTGTGTTGGTTGAATTCAAATGATGCTGCAAATGCCAGGTCTATTACATACAAGTGACAAGACACCTGCAGGACCACCTGGAAAACACATTATCCAGGATCTGACATTTTCTAATAACACCAAATTTGAGAAAAGCTGCCGACGGTCTTTAATCACGATTTTCCCTTTGTGAATTTAAAAGAAGGCAACAGCAGAGAGTCAGTTCAGAGACCACTGAGCTCTGGCAAGTGAAGGGTATTTAGCAGCCCACCTGCCCTCGTGGTGTAACTGGGCATGGACCAAACAAAGTGCCATGTGAGAGTGACCATAAAACAGGCAGCTTACACAAGCCAAACAAACCTTCCTTTCCAGGAATTTAGGCCTCAGTGACACCTCTAGGGCCACGTTGACCTTGTAACATTAAAGCTACGAAGGACAGAACAGAAAACAACAAGACACATCCATTGAAAAGGAACAACAGCTTAAATCATTCTCTGCGCTTCACAGAGATGTTCATGCCCTCGCAAATGGAAAAAACTGATATGAATGGCCCCAAACCACACACACTTAAATCTAAAAGGATCCTTTCCATGACGTGACTGAGGCCTGATTATCTTAATTTCACATCAGTTTAATGTCACAAAGTAAAACTCTGAGAGGATATTTTTGCTCTTCTGAACAATTACACATGAAAAAGTCTGTATGATGAACACATTACGAGATCATCAGATATATAATCATTGACCAATGATTTATTGATCACTACAGCGGTTGATGAGAAGCCCATGTCCTGCCCTTTTGATCACACACTAAACAGTTGCACATATCAATTTCAACCCTTATGATAACTGTCATATGTTAACTGCCACTCAGTATGAGCACATGCACACACACAGTCCAGCCAGTAATAGTATCATCCGTGTACATTATGAGATGTTGACACCCCAGTCTGAAGCCAGGTGCTGCGTCAAAAACACTCCCCCCCCCCCCCCCTTTGTACGAGCGCAGTTGACATGACCTTGCAGGCTCCTCACTGATTCAGTGTTTACATTCTGTGCCTTCCTCACGGTTCATCCTCAGTGACTTTATGCAAAATCATAAATGTCAGAGACGCCAAACACAGCAGCTACGCTCGACTGGTGGTTCACAGACTGTATCTCCACACATGTTTGTATGATGTGCTAATAGTTAAGGGGAGTTATTTGCAGAAACAATCCTCTGTCTGAGATAAGTGTCTGACCACTGGTTGGCAATGAGCTTGTAATATTGCTCTATTTTTTTTTTTTTTTTTTAAGTATGAATTTATATTTTGAAAGGTGATCACACTGCCTATTGAAACCTCATCTTCAAGTCCAATTGTGAAGTCGTACAGTGCAGCAGAGATGAAATGGCTCACGACTGGACTGATGGAGGTTCATTCTCCTCTCTCTCTCCTCCACCTGCATCCATTCATAACCCATCAATGCATCGTACTAATCCAACTTCTTCCCTCTCTCCTAGTTTTGTGCTCTTCTCTCCTGTCGCTTTCCGCAGGTTCTTGTGTCACTGGATCTGCCGAGTCCGGACCCATGTTTACAAGCCTCTGACTGACAATGTGTCCCCGTTCAAT